>VZTT01038073.1:3116-37750 GCA_013400855.1 Buphagus erythrorhynchus | reverse complement strand
GGTTGGACATTAGGAAGAAGTTTTTCACAGAAGGAGTGACTGGATTGGAATGGGCTGCTCAGGAAGATGCTCATCGTCTCTGGAGGTGTTTAAGAAAAGACTGGACATGGCTCTTAGTGCCACAGTCTAGTTGGCACAGGGGTGTTAGGTCACTTAGGTTAGACTTGATGATCTCAAAGGTCTTTTCCAACCTAGTTGGTTCTGTGATTCTGTGTGAGTCAGCAGTCTGAAGGCCAAAGGAGTTTGAAGACTAATAAGCAGCCATTGCAACAAGTTTTGCTCAGAGACTCAAGTGTGCAGAGTGGGGCTGACCACTAGCAGAGACCCTTCATAGGACAATATGCATCAGGGTCCCAAGTCCCTGCATCAACAGTGCTCCTGTAGCCTCTAGCCCTCCAAACTCAACTCCAGAATATAATATTTGCCCTGAGAACCATCTAAGATTTAAATTAACCTGACGTGGTGTTCAAAACTAAAAGCTTGATTTAAAAGTAGGGAATTTACAGAAGCACAACTGAGAGTTAAATTTGTCTTGTGAAGCCTTTATTTCTGGTAGTAATGTTTAAGATGGAAAAAACCCAGCTTGACTTCCTGTTCCCCAGAGTGAATTTGTGGGCCTGAGATTTAGAAGAAAAAGTAATTTTGCTGGTATATTGAGATATTTAACCTGCAAATCTATAAGAGAAGACAAAAATGCAATTTTCACAATGCTTTGGTTGCATTTATTTGGAGGAAAACCACATTCAGAAACTAGAAAGAGTGCTAAATGCCAATTGTAAGATGCATGGTTTAGTGCTGATTTCCTGCTACCATCTGTTCTGTAACAAAAAGGCAGTCTCAGTTTCTGGGTCAGAAACAAGGCTGTGGTAGTAACTTTGTACTTGGAGGATGTCATGTGCTTTAAACCAATTCACTCCTGTGGTGCTGTGCAGTAGGAGGTCGTCTGAGAAGTTTAAGATAACGCAGGACAATTTAAATCACACAGTTTTAGCAAGGGTCTGTTAGTTTTAAACACTAGCACAGTTTGGCCGAGGACTATGTGTAGACTGATTCTTCAAAGGCTAGTGCACATCTCAGTAGGACCTGGAGGCTTGCTGGAAATGGTTTTATGTTTATTCTTTTTCAAGACTTCTTTATAAAAGTTTCGAACTGAACGATACTTTCTGGTTAATACCAAACTTTTGTAATGGTGAAATTTATACTACAGGATGATCATCCATCCTGTCTGTAACTCCAACTACAGCCTCTTGGAATATAAATCTCTTGTCCCATTCTCTATATTATTGTTTTAATGAATAGCATCTTTTTGTAAAAGATGGCACACATGTAATCTTCTGAGTTAACAGCATACTATATATTCAAAATTTTTACAATCGAGTTTTAATAGGTACATGAAAAGGCAAATTATTCCATTGCCACAGCGTGTGATCTAATGGTTTTTTGTGTGTATGAGGTTTTGTGGGAGCTGAAAGACTTGCTTTTTGTTACCAATCTTCTGAAATTACTCTTTTGACTTATTTTTTGTCCTGTTTTTGTTCTTTTTCCAAATGAAGTTCATATATTCTTCATGAAAAAAAGATACTAGCTGTTAAACGTTTTCATTTGCTGGAGTACTGCTTTCTCAAGTTTAGTTTGGGTTTTTTAGAAGAAACCCAGGAGATCAATGTTTACAAATATCACCACTTTGGAAATGAATTTTGAGTATTCTAAGTCAGGGGGGAAATATCTTGAAATTGGCATAAGAAAAGCCACCAGCATTGAATGAGGATCTAGTCTTCCTAATGTGAAGTCTTCCTTCATCTCTCTACTGGCAGCCTAGGGAATGGAGCATCCCCAGTGTGTGTTGGAATTAACTTGCACTGGGATGTTTCATCTGAGACTACAGGAAACCCACAGGACACGTAGGGTAGTCCTAATTTCCAGTCTGGAAATTGTCCAGTTGAAATTGTCACCCATCTTCTATGAGAGTCAGGGAACACTGAAAGTCAACATCTACACAAGAATCAAGAGAAACTGAGATTACAGGCCCTGTTCCTTCAGGAGTGGCATGTGCTTTGCATGGCTGGATCTCCAGATAAGCACAAGTGTGCTTCCCAGGGCATGGACTTCACTGACCCCTGTTTCCCTTCATCTGTGGAATGAGTGGGGTTCTTGGAAGGCCCACTGCCTGTCACTACCTGTCATGGTCCCTGGGATGGTGCCCTGGACTGGCCCACTATCCTGATGCAGGGTAGTGGGGCTGTGTTCTTCCCTCCCATGCCAATGTCAGTAAATCACTTGGACCTTTTCCAGGGACTGGAGTCCTTATGCTTGTCTGCCTTGTCTTGTCTTGCTCTGGATCTTCACTTTCAGGTTCAGTGATGGCCTCCTAGTGCATTTAGCAGCCTGTAGGTGGATTTAGTCACCTAATCATATGCTATGCTAGAAAATAACTACTTGGATTGCTGTCTTTGACATTCAGTTCATTTTATGGAACTTTATGAGTAATTTTGTCTTATTTTTTTCTCCTATTAACCTTTGAATGCTAGTAATGGAATCCTGTCTTTATTCAGAGAAACATGGTCAGTGGCTCAGCAAGGCTGCACATATCACAAACACTTGTGAGTTTACCTTGCTGTAATGGAAGCTGAGGGCAGAATCCAAATGGAGAGATTAGAGCTAATCCTTGGAAGTAAAATGAAGTTCACAAATTGTTTATTTGATAATTTAGTTTATTTGTTTAGCTGCTGCCATCCTATATAGTCCACCTGTTCCATCTTGATAAAGTGATCATTAATTGTTTAGAAACATGCCTAATTATTTTTCTGTGCTGGTGCACACAACTAATGTATGTCATTAATGCCATCCAGAGGGAGCAGTTTGGAAGATGAGAGGATAATTTACTCACCATGTGCATTTAGTCCTTGGCCTCCTTGCTGAGGTATCCCTGCTGGTTTGGAGTCTGTTTTTGTATATATATCTGCTTTACCTGCAATAACCAGAAATGTAGTAAGCCTACTAGTTTAATTCAAGGATAGGATGGTACAAATGCCAGTTTCAGTCTTTGGAAATCAGAAAACCCTGTTCTGTTTTAATCTGTGATACAGATGTCTAATTCTGGCATTGCTACCTCAGTAGGAGTTGAGATCTACATTAGGAAAGACTGAGAGATAATTACAATCACTAAAATATGAATAAACTTTAATTTATATTAGAGAAACCAAACACTTTGTACAACAAGTAGATTATAGTCATCCAAATGGTCAATAAACATTATCCAGTCATATAAATGGAAAAAAGCTTAAAAATCAGTTGATGTACAGTGCTTGCATCATATTAGTGTACTCTGGTCAGTGCTAACACCGTCATAAGCAGTAGCAGTCCATAGGGAATTTGTTTTTCAATGAAACATTTAGGATGAGGGGAAAAGTCCTCCTTCATCATAATTGGAGACACTGTCCAGAGGATGAGGCTCACCTGGGATGCCATGGCTGCCCTTACTGACTCGCCTCCAGGGAGTTTTTGCTTTCCCTCTCTGCATTTTTCCTCTCTCCTGTTCTCTTTTCTCTGCCCTTCTCTGCTTTTGTTTTTGTTTTTTTCCCTCAAGATCACTTTATCTATTAGATTTGATGTGTGTCATCAGCAGTGGATCCTGCTAATAAATCTTTGTGCACATTACCCTGCCTCAGCATCCTTTGTGCAGAAGGGAAATTGATGATCAAGGCTGAAAGAAAAAGCTGTAAGAGAAAGTGAAAGGTGGTAATTCAGACAGGTAGAAGCTGAAGACGAAAGAGAGGTCAAGGTGCAGGACTATAGGCCAGACATAGTGCTGGTATGGATATGCTGGTGTGGTTGTGCTGATCTCTGCTATCAAAGTGCTCTTGCTGAGGGTATGGTTTGTAACAGGAAAGTTATGGGATGCTTTCAGCATTCTCTTCAAAACTGCAGTTTTTCTGGAATTAACACATCTGGGCAAGGACACCTGGGCACTGGTATGTCAGGCACAGGGACTCTTAGTGCCAGCAAATGTTTTGTAGGGGACCAGAGTGTGTCTGTGCATGCTGAAGGAAGTGGGATGCATGCAGAGGCACAGGTTTGCATCCTCAGCACGGTCCAGCATGTTTCCTCTGACAAAATGGGATGCAGAATGTGTCAAAGTTCTTCTTCAGCCTCAGAATCATTCTGACCTTTCTTGTTTGCTTAAGTATCTGTTAAATTGTTTCTCCTCCTTCCTGCTACAGAGGGTTATGGGCATTGTGTTATCATAGAATCACAGAATTGTTAAGGCTGGGAAAGACCTTCAAGAGCATTATCCACCATTAACACACGCAGGGAGGCAAGCATCCCAGCCTGTGAGCACTCCTGGCTACCCCAAAGGCTGGCTCATGTGCAGGTGCTGCAGGGCTGAGATCCCCACTGTGGGGTGGGCTGGGCATTGCATCACACCAGCAATTCCTGCAGAGCTCCCAGCAGCCATCAGAAGCCTGTCTGCAGATCTGTAGGGCCAGGAGACTCTGTAAAAGTACCTATTTCTACATTTGCTACTCTTTTTGCTTAGAAAATCAGACTTAGCCTGATCCTTATTTTTAGTTTTGTTTCTCTTGTGTGTATGCTTAATTGTATATTCCATGGAAAAGTACAACTGGGTGACGTTCACAAAGAGATACAATATCAAAAATAATGTTTTTTTTCCTATTCATAAGTATTTGATAGAAAACAGCAGGTGTTATATTTATCTTGGAGCAGATAGCATTCAAGGAAGAAGAAAAGAAAACCTCTCCTTTTCCCATGGGTATGGGACTGATAAATTATTCCAATGATAGATAAGGGTAGAACTCACCCAGGTAACAAAGCTTTGGGAAAGAAAATCACATAACAGTAATAGTGATAGTAATAATAGCAATAATAAAAGATGAACATACACTTTCACTGCTAAAGCCTTGTTTGGATGCAGAGCTCCAAAGCTTTGCATGTTATTAATTCTAAAAGAAAACTTTTTATTGCTCTTAAATTAAAAGAAGCAACAAAACCAATCTACTGTACAAATGGAGTGGATTTGAAGCTTTGACTGACAGCAGAGGTCCCAAAGTCTTTCATTTTTACTTGCCTTTCTACATTCATGTGTGGCACAAAATTGAAATCCCAGTATATAAGAGGAATTTGTAACTCCAGCTGTCTTTGCATCTATCAAATAAGGAGAATAAATATCCAAATGCTTCTAAGACCCAAAAAAATTCTCATGGGAGGAACTTGAAATAAGAGAAAAGGAGCCATATGCCTCTACCTTTTGTTTCCATTGGCTTGCTCTTGATCATGAGGAATATTCCTTCAGCATGTTTCTCCTACTGCTCTTGAGCTACTCTTATTATCTAATAAATACATCATATACCCAATGAGTTGTCAAGACTCATTCAAGGTTCTTGGTCTATTACAAAACATCTCTAAGCATATTCTCAGAGTGCCTGGCTTGAGAACAGCATCCCAGTTTCCACCCCATTTTTTGGTCACTCTGAACCCTCCTTTTTTATTTGATACTCCTCATTCCATTCTTGGTGACTTGCAGGCTGCTCTTGTCAGGGTCTGCTCTGCCTGAAGCTGCGTGCCAGGTCTGGGTCTGCTGTGCAATCTGCTGTCCTGTGCCTGGGATCTGGGCTGGAAGATGGTGAGAAAAATCTATGTGGAGAATTTCACCAGTGAAATCCACACCTAGACCCTAGCCAAGACAAAATTTACCAGATGGTCTGGGTGTTGGCTAGAGTCTGTCATTAGAATAATTCTGTCAAGAACAGTAAAAAAAAAACAAAAAAAAACCCACTGATTTTTCTGGACTAGATCATGGGCTCTGCACAGACTTATACTATTTAAAAAGTTTCATCTTGTTCACTCCACCCAATTAATCAATATGAGAAAAAGAAATCATTAAAAGTTGCTTGTAATGAAATACAAGAGAATTAACTCAGAAAGTAGGTCCACATTTTTATGTATTCATGCAGTACCTTGCTGATTATATCTTTTCTTTTATATCCATCTGAATTGGTGAATAATTTCTTCTGTGTATTCTTCACTCCTTACTTACCTCAGGTATATTTAGATAACTAGCTGGCTGTGGTGCTGTGCAATTGATTTTAAGTTAATGCTGGATAGTAGAATAGTTGCTTGTGGTACAAAATAATAAATGGAAGCAGCTCTGAGGTCTGCTCAAGAGTGTTTTAGAGATCACTGTTTAATCAGACCTTGAGAAATTGGGCAAAAATCTGTGCAAGTCAATGGAATTGCTTATGCAGAGCTGAGTGTGGTACAGTGAGCTTTGAGCTGGGTTTGCAAAGCTTCTGAGTGCACAGAACACCATCCACCATCTGAAATAAGCCTTGCTTGTTGGTCTTGGTTGAACATAGGAAAAACCTTAGATACTTTGAAAATTGCTAGAAAATAATGAATGCAAAGGTAAAAACCTGCTATAATGGAACAGAAACTATTCAGGCATTTAGGACCTACTAAAACTACATCATGGTAAATAAAAGTCTGAATATCTGCTTTCCTTGGACTGAAACAAAGACTTAAACAGCATTGTCTCTCTTTTCTGAGGTCATCACAACATAATTTGCCATTTGGCTCTTCTGTTAGGTCATTCTTCATCTGTTCTCTGATGTGGCAAAAAAATCCAAGACATGCCTCCAACACAAAAGTAAAAATGTGTCATTCTGGAAATCTTTGCACATAATGAATGAAGTTTTGTTAGAAATTGGGTTAAGCTTAACATTTTTTTCATCTAGCTCGCTAGTACATCTCCTTACCTGAGTAAGGCCTGTGACCTGTGTCTTCAAAGCAATTGAATTTTGTGTTAGGCATCTACTGACTCGTTGGAGGTAAAAATGAGTGATAACTTGTGATTTTATAAGTTGGAAGTTTTAACATGGATGTCAACATAGATATTTAGACTTGATGATATATTATGTAGAAGCTCATTGCAGCTTCACCAGTTATTAAAAAAACTCCATTGTATTTACCCTGGGAAAATGATGCCTCTCTGCTAATGTCTGTATATTAAAGACAAGGAGGGGCTTATTTTGAGTTTAGCTTATTAGCAAAAGACTCAGGATCTGCTCTTTTCTTGGACTGATGGATTGTAAATCGGTGCAGCACTGAATCAGGGATTTTGTGTTGTGTTGCCATTCATTAAGTAGACTGAAGTAAAAAGAAAGGGCTGAAGGTCTGACTTGCTTGGCAGGCAGCAAGGGAGAAATCCTGAGCTTGCAACTCTGCCATTCAGTTTAAAAATGTTGAATGCATCTGACAAAATGGAACATTATTCTTGTCTGGTTTAATTCTCTCTAAAACTTTTGTAGTCTGACTTTTCCCAACAAAATGTGAAGGTTTCTCATCTTCTTTGGGCATGTCCTGGAAGATACCTATTGTTCCCAGCTACCTTTGAAATAACGAAGCTGCAGCTCAGTTGACAAGACTCAGTTTTGCCAGTTGTATAATTTGAATTGGTCAAGCAAGTGAGAAGAGAAATTAAAGTAACTGAGCCAGAATTACAATTTTTGGCAAAATTTGACATAAGGAAAACGTCCTTTTATGGGTTCTAGCTGAAGAGGAAGATATATTTTACAAATGTGAAGGAATTTTTGTTGAACCATTCTCATCCATTTTTCTTGAAGTGAAAGGAGGGAGCCAAGTTCTGAAGCAATTTAGTTTAAAATCAAAAACCTGAATAACAGATTGCAAGGAATAAAAAATAATAAAAGTGGGTCTGTGGACTAATTTTTGTACTTAGAAGGTTTTGTCAATTATTTCCTTTGATGTGGTCCTCTGTTTACCTGAGATACTACACAGATATGAATGTTTCACTTTCTTGACACACAATAGTACAGATGTTTAATATCATAATTCCGAATTTTAAAATAGTAATATTTTAGTATTATTTTGCAGACCCTTATGATGATTTTGAATACTTACAGTCTTAGTCTGTTGATATCTTTTTTTCTATCTGATCAGTGGTCCAAACATTATAAAATGGGTATGTTATAGTAAAACATTTACATTGGCTTTCACATTTTTTCATTGATGGAGGAATGCTTTCTTATTGTTAGAGTATTGCATTTCACCTTACTGCCTACTCTTCTATCCAGTTGCATGCTAACATTACTCTTCTAATAGATAAAATGTTTTGATGTTAAAATTATTAAACTTGCTAACAGTAAATCTAGTACCAAGCTCTGCCACAGACATTTTGACTGGTCCTGAGCCTCCTTCCTTGTCTGTTAAAAGGAAGGAGGAGTGTTGATAGTTCATCTTTTCTCCCATTCTTCTTCTAGAAGAAACTTATTTTGCAGAGTGTTTAAACATGACTTAGATGCCACTATATCAGAAGTTTGTGTTTCCAGCTTTGCTTGAAAGAGCACAGATGTATGCCATTAAATCTTTTCCTGAGCCATGGACTGAAGGTTATTCAAGGTAGGAAGCACGCTGAGAGTGTGCCTGTGCTTGTACTCTATATAGGAGCACCTGCAAGGAAAGAGAGCTCAGAAGGCTTGAGTGGTACAAATGGTTGTGAAGGGTGTTTAGTACAAGGCCACTTGGGCAACCAACACATGTGGACACACTGGTAGAGAGCTAGGAAAATTACAGCCTGGAAAATCACTCTCAGGCTGGGGCTTCTCCTGGTTCTCTCACAGCTTCTTCCCAAGCTGATAATGTGTCAGCTTCAGTAGGGAGAATTTCTCCCAGGCTGATAATCTAGTCAAAACAGAATAGACTTCATAATAAAAATTAGCACCTGGTGTGGACCGTGGGACCCATTCTGAAGTCTGTCCCACGGGTGATTTCCCAATTTTCCAATGAGCTACTGCCTTGTCTTAGCTCTGCAGAACATGCTTTAAATATGGTTCATCTGCTCCATAAAAGTTGTCTTTATTCCCTAAAGAGGCCCGTGTGTGTTGCTGTCCTTGCTTTCTCTCTCTCTCTCTCTCTCTCTAGTGCAGTAACCACAACCACACAGCAAGAACAGTTTGTTTTGTCTTGGGCTCTCTTCGGAGGAAGGACTTCTCATGTCTGCACAAATGCTTTCACACATCAGTGTCATTCTTCAGGCTGGTCCTTATGCTCTGGATTTACATCAGTTCTGCTACCACTGTGTGTCTGGAGGTTGGGCTGAGGTTTCTATTTATTACAGTGAAGGATTCATTTATGGTCTGTTTCTTTGATTTCGTCATGATTCTACCAGGATTGCATGTGAAACTACTCTACAATCCTATTAAATTGAGAATTACTTGTCCCACTCTCTGCAAAGGAGGAGTCAGTACTACTGTCAGAAACTGAGAAATTGAAACAGTGAGTTCTTCCCTGTTTCTGTCTTGCTAAACTAATGGTAAGCTGAACAGCCCAGCTGGGAGTCAGGTCTGGTCTGGTCTCTTTGCCAGTCAATGCTGACTGTGAACATGGTATAAATAACAACCTGAGATGCAGTCCTGGCAAACTTTGGTTTTATTGGCAATCAGTGTGAAAGAAGTATACTTGTTTCTTCGCAGAATTGGGCTGCTTATGATTGGAGTTGGTGGAACAGAGGTTAGACTGTAATTTTACTTACTTAATCTCACGCTTGAACATTAATTTAAAACTTTTTTTCTTCCCTGGGGAGAAGATTATCTGTTTGGCTTAACATTCAGTGGTGTTTACACTATGTCTGGATGGCTCACATAATTTCATTTTAAAGTTTGAAACTGATTTTTCATTTTGAA
The DNA here is from genome assembly GCA_013400855.1 of Buphagus erythrorhynchus. Lineage (NCBI taxonomy): Eukaryota > Metazoa > Chordata > Aves > Passeriformes > Sturnidae > Buphagus > Buphagus erythrorhynchus. The sequence goes on along the minus strand of VZTT01038073.1, from coordinate 28,031 downwards.
TCCCCTTTCTCCCCCCAGTATTCAGAAGGGAGCTGGAGATTGTTTTAGCTGTCTCATCACCTATGGGCAGTTGCATTATGTTTAGTTTTAACCAAGTTGTGTATAAACAAAATGCTTGCTCTTAGGCATTTCTCCTGAACATTGAGAAGCTAGGATTCATATTATTCTGTATAAAATATGAATTGATAAACACATGTTTTTCCTCATTACATGATTAGTAGGAGCCATGTGTAGGTAGTGAGGATTAGAACTATCCAAACAGCAAAATAATTAAAAATAAAAAAATCTGCTTATATTTTAGTTATATAACGAACTGTATGTCCCTTCTCAAAAAATCTTATTTGTATTTAAAAAAAATTGAGTTGTAGTTGGTGCAGCTGAGTATTTCCTTCAGGGACTGTGTATGTTGAATTTGATTTGGACCAGCTCTCTGTGTGGAGCAAGGCATCCTTCTGGAAGACAGGAAACACACCTATGTTTCTCTTTCGCATGGGGAACCACTCTCTTCCCCACCCCAAAATGCTTAGAAAGGTACTGATGCTTCCATTAACTTCTTTTTAGTTACCTAATTTTTAACCCGTGTTCCTTGGTGTTTATTTTCCAGTGAAAACAAGTGTGAATGATACTGTGGGGTGACTAAAAATTAAAGCATGCTGTAACTAAATCTAATTGCACTTTCATTTGTAGCTCAAGCTGTTGTCTCCTTATGTCCCATGAGATCAAGATCTGTCATCAACTCTGAAGCCAATTTCCATCAGACATTTTAAACAAGACAGAGTAACGTGTGCAAATCTGTAAATTAAAAACAAAAAAAAAAAAGAGTTCCTCTCAGAGCTGGAATTAATTTCTTGGTTTTTTCCCCAGTCTCATGTACCGTGGCAAAAGTGTTTCATTCTAGATGAGTGGGCATGTGAAAGGGTATGTTGTCCCTTTGGACAACTTGGTTCAGTTTTGAGTGTAGATGAAAGCATGCCTGACATTTATTTCCAAGACTCTATTAGCAGACAGGCTACTCTATTCAGTGACTGGGTTTTGTTTGTGCTGAGAGTCAGAGCATGCTGATATACCTGAAAACCTTTTCTTACAGGTCCTAAATAAACTGCAATTGGATTTTATTGATGTAGTGTATCAGGCTCCAGCAAGGTAAATTTTGTTAAAGACTTATGCGTATTCACTAGTGGATGTCAGTAAGTGGAAGCTTTCAGAATGTGTTGTGGAATTACTGTGCTCAGAAACCCATGGAGCAATACTGGTTTTTTTTTCATATCATACCAAATCATCTTTAGAATACAGAATTCAAAGGTAGGTAGTTTTATGGCACAGATACAATTTCAGTGAACCATCAAAGCCCACGTCTACCTCTAGCAAATTTTGTTATTGTTCCTAATGGATAAAGGATCAAATATTTCTGGTATGGATTTTCTTCTGCTGTGTGGAAAAGGAAAAGAAGAGGATTGCTCAGCTGCCATTACTGGTGGTGAAGCTTGAAGCTGAGTGTTTCATGAGTTTGCAATATCTTCTATATTAGTTGGGGACTTCCAGGAAATATTGTGTTTCTGTCAGTCCCCATCACTGTTTTTAGAGCTTTTTGTAAAGGTGGTGCTGAGGGTCTATTTCTTTTGAGAGCTCCCTTTACCTGGGGAATTATGAGAAGGAGGAATGTACAACTCATTTCTGCACACCCTGAACATGATTGTGGAAGTAGAGCATTTGGCATTACGTACTGTGGATGTATTAAGCTGCTCCTTGCCCTCAGAAACTGAGAAAATATATATATCAAAGTTAAGTTCCATGTAATTTTGATATCTGCTCATGAATAGCTTGAAAATGTCATGATTTAACCCCAGACAGCAATAAATCCCCACACAGGCTCTTGGCTCACTCACCCCTGGCAGGGCGGGGGAGGGAATCAAAAGGGTACAAGGGAGAAAACCTGTGGGTTGAGATAAAGACAGCACAACTAGTAAAGCAAAAGCTGTGCAACCAAGAAAGGCAAACCAAGGAATTAGTTCACAGCTTCCCATAGGCAGGCAGGTGTTCAGCCAACTCCAGGATAGCAGGGCTCCATGGAACATAGTGGTGACTTGGGAAGACAAGCGCCACGACTCTGAATGTCCCCTCCCCCTTCCTTCTTCTTTCCCCCAGCTTTTTATGCTGAGCATGATGTGATATGGTATCAGATATCAGATATAGTTGGAGTCAGCTGTCCTGGCTATTTCCCCTCCCAGCTCCTCATGCACATCCAGTCTGCTCACTACTGGGGCAGTGGGAGGGGCATAAAATGCTTTGGCATTGATCAACAAAAACAAAAACATCCCTGTTTTTTTCCCTAACACTGTTAGCATAGCCCCACATTGTGAAGAAATTTAACTCTACCCTAGCCAAAACCAGCAAAAAAAGTCATTGCACTGTCTACTTTCAGAGTATTGTGAGCCAGAAGTCTTCTTTCCCAAAAAACATGGAGGCTAAACCCAACAAAAGAAAGAGATGATGTGAGGGAAAGACATACAGCATATATACCATCACTGTGCGCTGACTTCACTGACTGTCAGATGAGGCCCTAGGTAATTTTACTATTTATACCAGTTTTTGGAAGAAATCAGGCTGTGGGACTGGTTCTGGTGACTCAGCAGCCATGCCTCAGCTATCCCAGACCTAAGTGTGGAGCTCTTCCCAGCAGTGGCTCTGTCATTGCTGGAGATTGCAAAGGGACTGCCCTCTCAAAACCTCTCAATTGAAACATAGATCAAAAAGGAAAAACTTTTGCATAATATCTGGTTGTAACACATGATTGAAATTTTTAGCATTCAAAATTTTGGAAGAAATAGAAAGAGACACTTGTTTTCCACCTCTACTTTATAAGCTTATCTGAGCCTATAAGCACTGGGAACAGGTTGACCTTAGAGTCGTGGGGGTTCCTGAATATGGAAATATAATTTTTTTTTTGTGTTTTGGTAGGCTGCCTCTAGCCCTGCAGTTCAGGGCTTGTCCTTGTACTGGTCCTCTTGCTTATCTTCCCTGAGCCTGATCTATGCTCCAGAAAATAAATTTTCATGTGGGGAAAATGTGTTTCCAATCCTTTAGTTGCAGAGGCACCTTTAAAAGTATAAGCGAGTTAAATCTGTGTGAGCTCCAGGCATTCTGACTAAGTCTAAAATGAAGATATAACCAAGCTGTCTTTGAACTGTGTAGAGCCCGTATAACAAGGATAGTGTGCTGAATTAAAATAGCTAATTAGCTGTGATGAAAAGCTGATACACAGGGCTGGGCCAAGGCAGCTGCCTTGCTTCTTGCCTGGCTTGTTCCGAGGAGCCCCGGGGCTCTCTGCAGCCCTGCACCAGGCTGAGCAGGCACACCTTCAGCAGTGCAGGGCTGTACAGCTGTAAGCTGCCACTGCTGATCCTACTGAGGGGCTGCCAGACTGCATCCTGGTCCTGGTCAGGCTGTGACCCTGGACTGCATAAGGCTGCTTCCTCCTTTCATCTCCTTGCTCTGATTTCTGCAGAAAGGAAAAACCAAGAAAAGTCCTGGAGGATCTCAGATCAGCAATCAAAATCCTGTTCTTACCTTGGTAATTAGGTACAGCCTCAGGCAGTCAGGGTGGGAGTCATCTCATTTAACTGAAGGTGTTGGAGGGTTAGCTATGAGTTCTGGACTGGTTGGTCGCCTCAAAAGGAGAGAGGAATGATTTATCTCTCCTGGAACAGAAGAGATGAATCACGCTCTGGAGGTGTCTGTCTTTCTCCACTGAGTGCAGAGAAGAAGCCTCAATGGTAACATTGAATTGATGCTGGTCTTTGTGACAGCTGGAGTTCGGTGAGGTGCATCTTTTGGTATTTGAAGTGTCACCTCAGCCATGTGCTGGAACATTTGATGTTCAGGGTATTGTAAAAGAAGAGGCATGTCCCTAGTCTGAAGAACTGTACTACCTGGAATAAATAACAGCTTGTTTATTGAAGTGATGAGAAGGTGATATGTGGGAATAAACTATCTCAGACCATTTAAGAAAAAAACTAACTCAAAAGTCCTACAAAGCCTAGGAGTTCAGACAAATCAGTCTGTGAATCTAGCAGAAGCAATTGCACAAGTAATTAAAACTATTTTCTTATTACATCAAGTCAGGAAGGCACATATTATAGGTAGTATTGTAGGGAATATGCTCCTTTATTTTCCTTGGATTGATTCTCATTCTAGACATATATAAACCAAATGCCTTTCTATTTAATTTCCAGTAGATAGCAGCAGTTCACAGAGAGTATTTTTTCTTCTTCTTTTCTTTTTTTTTCTTCTTTTCCAGTGAAGGTGCATGCGATTCAATGAGGACCTTGAAATAATTCCTTTTCACTCAGAAAGTTCAGTAGCATTTTAATTCATGTAATATGTGCTGGTTTTGTCACCAGAGCTAATTTCTGAGGAGTATTGTTGAAGTATTGAACTTATCTTGAGACTGAGTCAGTTAGAAACAATTTTATTCACAACACCATGGAATAAAAGAAAAAGAGGAAAACAGGGGCTTTCTTAGTCAGTTTTTGTAAGTTAATATTCCATTAAGTTCATTAGTTGAAAAAGAGTGTATTTTCCTCAGAAACTTGATTAAACTCAATATTTGTTTTAGGAGCAAGAATGATCAATGATTTGAAATGTCCCAACAAACCACGTCTGACTTGTTGAACCAAATTCTTCAGAGTTCCTGAGTTTGGTGCATCCTGGCTGTGGCAGAGGGATAGTTTCAGGATGCTAAGTTGGAGTGGCTCTGTCATCATGCACCTGCAAGGTATCTCTTGAAGTTATTGTACAGACCAGGTGGGAGCACAGAGGTGTGCTCTCACAGGAGTTGGTTCTGTTTGGTTTCAGCCATCAAACAGACCCTTTTTGAACTGTTTTTTTAGTAGATCTAGAGCTGATTTTGTGGAAATGATGAGAAAGATGACGTTAGTAAATCAGATCGGTAATCGGATCCCCAGGAGGTAGGAAAAATAGACTGTGAAACAGGAAAGTGAGTCATTATCATTCTTGTGTCACACTGTACATTTATTCCACCTAAACTTCTAATTGTACTTAACACATTTTGATTTGAATAATTTCTTTAGTCTTGCCATTTGTATAGGTAATTTTATGTACGCTAGGTTTTTCAATATGTTCGGAATTAAAACTCTTAGTCACTTGTAATTGTCTGAAATTTGTGCATAGAATTTTTGCTCTGTAAAATTGGTGGCAGCTGGGTTTGGCAGAGACAGCATGCTGTGTACGAGCACCTCACTTTTAATAACCAAAGGCAGTTGCATAGAAATCGGTTTTCTTTCATATCTGCAGAACAATTTTGGGAATCTTAAATCTGAGTCTGTGCTCTGAAAGTATGCAAGATCTTTATTCAGCAAAATTGTACAAGATTAAAAGCTTTAAAATCAAGGTCAATTCCTTAGCTTTTTTTTGTGTGTGTGTGGTTTTTTTTGTTTTGTTTTGGTTTTGTTTTTGTTTTTTTTTTAGTAGTACATTTAGCATTGCAGTTGTTATGCATTTATTGCAGTGGTGAGTTGAAAACAGATGTTATATTCATGGCTTAACTGTTAATTTTTTTTTTTATCTTCAGACCCTACATGAATTGTGAGGAGAAGGATGCCACATATGGTGGAGTCCTTTACTGGGCAAGCAGTTTCCCTGACATAAAGGATGACAAATCTGACTGAGTAGAAATAAGATTGAGTTATTTTTGAATTGTTGAAGTTCAATTGGTGAAGTTCAACACAAGAATCTGATAAATGACTGAAATCTGCATTTCTGGTACGTGGCCTAAAAATGTCTGAAGGCCAAAGCAAACAGCTTAATTTCCAGCATCCTCAGGACTGAGCCTGGACTGAGATTTGCTTTATGATGATCTGACCTACCTTTCTGGCCTATCCTTATTCCAGTTACCAAGAAAATGGATTAATTATTTGGGCTAACTTTTTTTGGTGCTTTTGAAAACACTGAATATATGACTTAGCCTATTGGCATTAATCAGCTATATTAAAATCTTAGGAAAATGTGAACTACTTCTTTCTTCTACAGTAGTCAAACTGATTTCATCATTGCTTGAAGCTTGGTTGGAGAGCTACCACAGAGCTCTGCCTCAACCACTTCCTGGGCAGGGACTCCACCACCTTTGGACCATTGTGTAAAGCTCTAGTTTTAAGAGTAGCAGAATAAAAGCCACTTAAACATTTAAAATAATTTTCAAAAAATATGAAGGACAGTTGAAAAAGCTTTGAATTGATGTCTTTCTTGGCTAGGTTTATCAGAGCTTAATTGCACATGATTAATAAAAAATTGCTGAAAAATAAAATGGTAGTTAACTGCACATCCAATAAGTGAAAATCCTAAGTGGGTCAAATTTGGTCCAGTAACTAAATCTTATTCCATTTTAATAGAGTGACTGAACCTGCCTCATTTGTTCCAGTTTCTGCAAACAATGAAGCAGTTAACTCCATGTATAAGTAGTGAATAAAATATATGAAAAAACTTCCATATAGTTTTATAATACCTCTGTGATTTGTTTATTCTCAATAAAAACATTTTTGATATAAATTGATTTATTCTCAAGCTCCACAGATACATTAATAAGCAGATCTTTGTGTGGTACAGTAGAACATAAATTTAGGTGACAGCAGCAGTACATTTTAAGTGATTACTATTATTTTAAGTAGATTTAATTACAGGAACACATTAATACATGGGTAATATCAAGCTAGATTGGAAAATATAGACTGGTAAAAATCCAGACTAATGGTTGCATTTTGCTATTGTGGAGTAAATTGATTAAAAGGAAAAAGCTAAAAACTATGTGAAAAAGTGAAATTAAATTTTACATTAAAATAGTAAATTTGATGTTTGGAATGGCTTCTGGCTATCAATTCAAAATCCAATCCATATGGAACAGGGGACCCTTAGAATTAAGAAGATTATACATCCTCACTAGTGATTTTTTTTCACATTTTCATCAACCCTGTCCCTGAAGATTGCTAAATGCTTCTTATGAAAGGAAGAGACTTAAGCCACAAGTATTCACTGAGCATTTATACTTGCACGTAGTATTGACTAGTGATTTTTAGAATTTGTGTACACCTCTCTCAGAATGGAATATAAATCTCTGTTATTAGCAGAGGCAGCTTCCATGTATTTAAATATCTGGAGTTCCTCACAGATAAACTTTTCATTATTATTTTGGTGAGCAGCAGCCACCACATTTAGTGAGATGGCTCAGTGATATGGGTAATTCAGCACTTATTCACTGAAAGGGGAAAAATAAAACTCCTCAGCATAATGGGTAATGAATGTGTCTGACTTCAGTGACTACAGGGGGCGGATGGTGAATCATCTTCCTGCAAGACTGAATATAGCTTTTTTCTCCCAATACTTTCTGACATCTTTCATACTAGAGAATACATAAATCTCTTTTTTTTTTCATGCAGCTTGGCTTTAACAGCATCAAGCAAGTTATGCTGAACAAAGCAGTCTTACTTGATGTCTGTTGTTAAAGAGTTTATTATTCTTTCAGATTATCATGCAAGCTATTAATTCTTGCAATTCCAAGTGCACAGCTTTGTCTATATTCACTTAGGCATTTTTTTTTGCATTGTTTTAAGGAAGTGATTGATTGCAAAACACATAACACATTAGGGCCTTGATATTATCTTGGAAGCTAGATAGTTTTCCTATCTTATTTCAGAATGGAGGCACATAACTTCTAACAAGTTCATAATTCTTTCAGTGTACATAGAGTTAGTTTCTTCTGTTGCTGACTGCTGGTTTTGCTTTCCATGTCCACATGAGTTGATCTATCCCACAGCAGAATACAATCTTTTCGCTTACACCAAGCAATTTTCTATCAAAAACATACGTTGAGTTCTGACAAATTTTTTAGGATTTGTCATGCAGTCAAACTATCTTGGTTTATGTTCTCCCTCTCTCCCAATCTTCCCCTCTCCCTGTCTTGAGCAGATTCCCTTTTCAATCTCTTTCTCTGTACTTCCAGCACTCTCCAATGTAGTTGGTGTATTGACTCTGCTGTTGAGCAACGTGACTGGCACTGTGCTGCTTGTGTCTGGACAGGACTGCACTGTACACTGTGTCACACATCCAGTGACAGTATCTATAAAGTGTTTTCTTGTACAATAATGTAGAACTTAGTGTAATTGTTTCAGTCTCACTGCTTTGCTTAGACAGTTGCATAATTGGCATTATTACTTATTAATCTTATTTATCTGGAATAGTCTTTTTAGTCTAATGAATTATAGCCACTGATGAGGTCCTGCCAGACAGAATAGGGTTTTAAAAGCAAAGGGAATCAGGCGTTATTTTTCCCTCCCTCAACACTTCTGTTTTTCAGTGCCAAATACTGTCAACCTGCCAAAAATAAGCGTATATATAAATTACATTTATTCATCTGTTCATCTTGATTATCTCAAAAGACATGTCAGTCTCAAGCTCTGAGCTGGAATCTTACCTGCTGACAAGCTGATGTGGAAGTCATCTGAGTTAAGAAGAGAACAGATAAGGTCTTGATGTATCATCTCAGTAAAGGCCTGAGGTAGGACACTATGGGAGCCATCCAAGCTGCAGGATCTAACTGGCCAGGTGAGGCTTTATTACCAACTTAAATCCCTTCAATGCCAGTCCTAGATGCAATTTCTATGTGAGACATCACTTGACTTTGAAAGTGTTCCTGAAGGACACAGCTCTCACCAAAATGCAGTCTAATAGCTCCTTCAGGACTCTAAGAAAAAAGGATTGTCAACTTGGTGAGAAATGGCTTATAGACAGAGAATTTTTCTTAAAGCAAATTGATATTTATTGATCATTCCTTTTACAAGAAGAAAAATGCTCTGTGTAGAGTCTTCACAAAGGATCCTTCAACACGGGACCAGGTGAAATAGCTTTGTTCCTCTCTGAAATGTAAGCTGACTTTATCTTTTTTCTTCTTTATCTAAAACCAGTTTTTCTCCATGTGGTTTCATTTTCAGGATCAGGGCTTGATAGGAATTTGTGGCTGAGATTTACTCTGCTTCTAGGTTCCACTTTGGAAATAAATTATATTATTGTGATTGTAAATGAATTGGTGAGTTAATAAGCTCTTTAGCAGTTACTAAAAATATAAATGAAAAGCTTACAGAACTTACTAAATGACATTAAAAGACCTGATTTAAAGGAAAGATTGTTTCTTTATCATTAAAATTTCAAAACTCAGCTAGATGTTTGATGGCAGATCTGAGTGCTTAGAGAATGGCAAAAATTGTTTATACCAGTGTTTCTTGAGTTTGTCTTTTTAGCTAAGGAAAAACTGAATGTAATGAAGGGTAATATAAATTAGAACTAGCCCAGAAATGACATCAAGATTTTGTTAATTTGGGATTGAGTAAGAAACAAATAGGAGCTGAGTATTCAGTCCTTGTTCTCTGACCTCCTTCACAAATCTGCATTCAGAATCACTCATGAACAAAAGCTTCTCAACCAAAAGCTTATTACAACCAAGTATATAGACTAAAACCTTTGAAAAAATGGAATTTTAGATCTAGAAGGCTGGAGTTATATGGAGACTCGATCTTATATTAGGAAGATCTTGGCTGATAACCTTCTAAACATCTCAAAGTCCTAGCTGTGATTGTAATAAAGTATTGTATGTGTTGTAATGGTTCTGAGTCAGCTCCACTCCATGGAGATTACAGACCTATTATCATCTGCAGAAAGTTCCTCTAGCAGTGCTCAAGGCTGTAGGAGTCTAGCTTGTTTCTTTTCACCCTAAAATACTGATCTGGGAAAGACCCAATTGGTCTTAGTCCTTGGCAATGCAGCTGTCCATTCTAGTTACCCCTTTGAAAATGTATACCTTCTATGTATAGCCTTTTATGCACTAATATCAGCTGTGATGAGATCATTGGACCTATGACTGGTGGTTTTATAATTTTTGCATAATCTATTCTGCTGATTTATATTATGAGAAATTATTGTTTGGAATATTGGAATTTGGAGAGTGAAGCTTTTTTTTTTCTGTTCCCCTGCTACCCAGGATATGATTGGTTCCTCTTTGATTCTTTCTTGGCACTCGCACTCATATTATTCCTCTTCCCTTAATGTTGATACATGCTTTTTGTTTCTTTTTGACCTTCAGAAAAACTCTTTTAGGATGATTGAGCTTCAGGCAAACCAAGCATGAGGATGTGTCTTGAATGAATGCTGCGCAAGGGAGTGGGGAGGGTGGAGGGGCAAGGCAGCCTAGCAAAAACATTCAGTGTATTTCTTCATTATCTTTTCACAATTTGTTTTTAAAATTGTTCAAAAGAAGAACAAATACTTTGGGAAGAGAGCACTACTTTATTAATTTTCCATTAAAAAAAATTCCCTTGAATGACCTCCATGAGTTATTTCTTTGGTTGTGTTTATGCAACATTTTCTCCTTGAAATCTTAAAGATAATTTCTTTATGTAAAGAACATAATGAATTCACAGTGTATTTTTAGACACATTTGGTCATATAGCCAGACATGCCTGCAGCAAAATAACATTGGTGCTGGCAAAAACCAGGTAGTTAAACAGGTAGGCAGTAAATATCTACAGTCATTGCTTGAAAGCTATCAATTATTTGTGTTCCCAAGTTTAACTGTTAAACTGAATATTTACCCTGCAAACTGAGAAATGGCAGCCAATCTATGCAAGTCATTTGCTTTTCAGTATTAATTTTGCTTCTTGTGCCAGGCTCTGTAAATGTTTCCTCATGTATCATTGTGATGGTGCCATACATTTGAAATGTCAAATTATGCAGTGTCTGGTGTCATAAGAATAATATCAGCAGCAGGGAGAGACAAAAAATACCATGCAGAGAATAAATACTTGTTTTCAGGATCTGCCTTGCCTGGTGTTGAAGTGCTATGGACAGAGTAATCTAAGGGTTCTTTGAATGTATAGAAAATACATCCTTTGAGTATTTTAGCCACCCCTTGAGGAGCCTTTTTCTTGTACTGAAAACAAATGGTTTGTGCAGTTCAGCTTCAGTATTTCTATCCTTCCCTACGCTCTTGTATCAGAAGTGAGCATACCAGAAAGGGCAGAAAAATGCTATTCTTTTTAGTACTTACTTTCCAATTATTGTTAATTCACTAGCCTTTTATTAGATAATATAATGCTAAAGCAAAATAAGAAGTGAATTTTCAGATGACTACTTTTACATGCAGCACTTTATTCTGCTTTCCTTTCACCCCATTTACCATTAGATTTCTACCACCCTAGCACAGCAACTGAAGATTAAACAGGGATTAACCTTTTTGGTTATCCACCACACTATTTGTAGAATTAATATAATTTACCATTGTATTATTATTGTCCTGGTGGAGTAATACTTCTAATGCTTCTAGGGAGGTTAGAGAAGTCAGGGCTGTGTAACAATCTATTTATAATAATAAGAAAAAAGTGATCACATTATTATCCTCAAGAGGCTTCACAGGAGGAGGTGATGTTATGTTGTTTTGTCATTCAGACTGTGCATTTCTACCCAAAGTAAGAGGTTCTGTGCTGTCTGTCCCTGGAGCCAGGCAATGCCAACTTGCTTCCACCATCCCTGACCCATTTTCATGCCTCCCCCCACTTCATCAGAACATTTGAGAAGGAGGTACAGAGCTATTTTTGTCAGCGTTTTCTCTTATGGTTTGAACATTTCTGGCTGGTGGATAAGTTGAAAGGGCTGAAATCCTTGGGCTTGATTAATTTGCTCCAGTGATGTCTGAGCTATCGAGAGTATTCAGCAGCCTCGAGAAGCAAATGGGTCTCACAGAGGTCTTGTGAAATATATACCAGCTCTTCAGGGATTTGTCAGATGCTCTGATGTGTCTCAAGTGACAGTAAAGCATTCAAGTATGCATCACCACACCAGACTCTAAATAATCAGTTTGCAAATTAGAAATGTTTCTTCCATTTTCTGAATATCCACTTCTGTAGGAAAGCAGAAAAGAGGCTGAGGTGCTCCTGAAGGGAAAGAAATTGCCTGGCAAGATGTCAAAATGCCCCACACTGTTGGTCAGGTCCAGCAATCAAACACACAGGAAATTTTAGGCATCTCAACCAACTGCTTGTGTAGGTGCAGGGGTGAAGTGGAACTGTCATTGTGATGCTTCTATAACCTTATACATCTTATACAACATTGTAGATAAGCTCAGGAAATGTGGGCTGTATGAGTGGAGGTGATGTGAATTGAGAACTGGCTGAATGGCACAGCTCAGGAGATGGTGATCAGTGGTGCAGAGTCTGACTGGGCTAGAAATGTTCTCCAGGGATCAGGGCTGGATCCAGTCATGTTCAGCCTAGAGGGAGGGACAGAGTGTACCCTCAGCAAGTTCACAGATGCTACGAAACTGGGAGAGTGGCTGATACCCCAAAGCGCTGTGCTGCCATTCAGTGAGACCTGGGCAGGCTGGAGAGTTGGGTGGAGGGCAACATAGTGAAGTTCAACAAAGGCAAATGCAGGATCCTACACCTGAGGAAGAATAACCCCGTGTGCCAGTGCAGGATGGGGGCTGACCTGCAGGAAAGCAGCTTGGTGGAGAAGACCTAGGGGTCCTGGTGGACAGCAGGCTGTCCATGAGGCAGCAGTGTGTCCCTGTGGCCAAGAAGGCCAGTGGTATCCTGGGGTGTATTAGGAAGAGCATTTCCAGCAGGCTGAGGGAGGTGATCCTGCCCCTCTGCTCAGTCCTGGTGAGGCCACATCAGGAGTGCTGTGTCCAGTTCTGGGCTCCCCAGTACAAGGGAAACAAGGAATTAGTGGAGAAGGGCTGCTGAAAGACAACAAGGATGATAAGGTGACTGGAGTGTCTCTGTTATGAGGAAAGGCTGAAGCTTGTTCAGCCTCAAGAAGAGACGACCCAGAGGAGTTCTCAGTGATGCATACAAATATCTTAAGGGCGGCTGTCAAGATGATGGGCCAAGACCCTTTTTATTGGTGCCCAGGAACAAGACAAGGGGCAACAGGCACAAACTGAAACACAGGACATTTCATCTGAATGTGAGGGAAAATGTCTTTATTTTGAGGATGGCAGAGCCCTGGAACAGACAGCCCAGGGAGCCTGGAGACATTCACACCCCACTTGGATGTGCAATCCTGTGCAACCTGCTCCAGATGAACCTGCTTTAGCTGGAGGGTTGGACTAGATCATCTCCAGAGGTCGCTTCCAATCCCAACCATTCTGTGATTCTCTTCATATCCACATAATTTCTAGTATCTTTTGAATATGCTGAAGCCCAGTGTCTGAGATTTCCAAATAGCACAAAGTGCTGGATTTAATTTTTTAAACATGTGGCACATCTGTTTTTTATAGTCATATGAACCTTAAGGCCTGTAATGCAGAAGACATCTGTGAGCTGCTGTACACAATTCAGAAAGAATACTGATGTGTTAGGCTCCTATTTTTGGTACCTTCACTGGCTCCTAGTGTTTCATCTTGTGATAAATATTTTGCTTGCTATAAAATAGTCTATTTCAAGCAATATGATTGTATTACATTGTATATATCTAGTTCTCTGAGTGTCTCTGAGAATTTATTGTTGCACATTATTGTGTTGCTCAGGTTCAAAATATACAGATGTAAAAATACCACACATGTTGAACAGTGTATATGTCTTTTTTTCATGTATGTTTACCTATTAAAAAAAAGATGGTTGAGCCTTTTGTGTTGTTTTGCTTTAATATTTGTTTTGATTGTGGGGTTATTCTCTCAGTGTTAAGTTATGAGTCAAATTGAAAGTTGTGGAAATCTCTCTGGCTTCATGAAATGTGAAAAAGAAATAATGTGCATGTGTTTTTCTCTATTCATATTCATACATTCGTATGAGTCATATTATAGTTGCAGTATGGTAATGGCTTTTTTAATCCGTCCACAACTAAAGAGATATTGATAAGAAAGAACCAAGAGAAACCTGGAATATCTTTGCATGTCTTGAATTGACACTGTAAGAAGAAGTCCAATTGGAAGGAGTCCAAATAATGCTGCATTTTTTCTTAAAAATCTCTGAACACAAGGATTTCTTACCCAGCTGCTTCAGCACTTAACTTTCCTTATGAACAGATTCTTCCTACACCTTAAAGAAATCTTCTTTGCCAACACTGCTGATTTCTTGTATAGATAGTATACAGAAAAGCAATTAATCACTGACTTGTTTATGACAGTATTTCCCATAATCTCATTATGCCTCTCCTCTGTTTGAAACTAAGTCAATCCTATTGCTCTATACTCTCTCCTCATATACTCTGTTTATCAGTCTTGTTGACTTCTGCTGAACCTAATTTCCTGAACTGTCACCTCTGTGTCTGATGAACCACATCCACATGTCCCAGATTTGCATTTGCCTTTTTGTGTCAGCATTGTGCAAGTGCTCCAGTGCAGTTCATAGCATCTCAGTCCACTTCTGCTAGAGGGTTTGGGTTTTTTAAAATTATTTATGGTGATGGTGGATGTGAGGTACCTCAAGAAGGGTCAAGAACAGGACCCAACCATATGAGGTTGTTCTATGAGCAGAGCTTATCAGACAGCTCTGCCTCCAGGCAGACCCTGTTGCCTTCTTGCACACCCCAGTGCTGTTCTTTCTAGGGAAGTGGGGCATTTCTTTGCTGTGCATTGCTCGTTGTAGCTCAGCCGACACTCTGTCTCATATCTGCTACTTGAAGTTTGCTTGAATGGATTGATTGTATAAAACCTCCTTCTGTTTCTAGTAGTTAGTAATAGTTAGCTGAAAGGACCAATTTTCTGGAGAATGTGTGCAGATAGTTTTTCTTTGTAGCACAGACACTTCTGCTGTTTTTAATCTAGCATGTCCTCAGAAAGCAGCACCTTTCAACCTGTGTACAGCATCAAACTGTTGGAGTTGCATTCTGCGACATTTATTTTTGCCCTTGATATTTATGAAACCTCAACTAGGAAAAATATCACACAGTCATTACACCCAAACTGTGGATTTAGCAGCATTGTCATATAGATTGGTGAAAGCTTTGCCTTGGTGATTCGTATGGCCGAGAATCCACATGGCATAGCATAAAATATGTTTTTGTATTCCTTGATTCTCTTTCCCCCTGTCTTAAAGAAGCACTGAAAAGATACTCAGTGTCCTCATCTGACATGCAGCTGGTTGGCAGAGTTAGTTAAATCATCCTGGGGAATTAGACTCTTTGAAGGCCAACTAATACAGTATTTCCTCTAAATCCTGTATTTCCTGTATCCATCTTTAATTACAAATATCTCTTCTTCCTCTCTCCCCTGTCACAGCCATTAAACGAAGGTGAGAATGTTAATTTCTAAAGTGGTTTATGTGCCTGGCATTGCCTGAGACCTGCCAACATCACAGACAGGGAGTCAGAGATTTATTGAATGTGAACGTTTACTCTCTATGGCTTGTTCTGCTGGGAGGTAATGTTCCTGCCTCTTCTCAGCAGTGCAGGTACAGCTTTATCATAGAATCACAGGGATTGGAAGGGACTTTAAAGATTATCTAGTCCCAGCCTGTCCTGCTGTGGGCAGGGGCACCTGGCATTAGACCAGGTGGCTCAAGACCCCATCCAATCTGGCTTTGAACACTTCCAGAGTTGGGGCATCCACAATATCCCTGGGGAGCTTGTTTCCAATATCTCACCATCCTCATAATAAAGAAATTCTTCCCAATATCTAGCCTAGATTTTCCCTTTTTCAGTTTGTACCCATTACTCCTTGTTTTATCACTACAGTTCCTGACAAAAATATCCCTCTCCAGCTTCTCTGCAGGCCCTTTTCAGATACTGGAAGTTTGCTATGTGGTCTCCAACAATCTTCCCTCTCCAGGTCGAACAGTCTGAACTTTCTCAGCTTATTATCTTAGGTGAGGTGCTCCAGCCCTCTTACCAACTTCGTGGCCCACCTCTAGACTTGCTCCAGCAGTTCTATGTCCTTCTTATGTTGGAGGCATAAGAACTGCACCAGCACTGTGCACATCACTGCAGCTGGGGTCTACAAGGGTAGGGGAGAGAAGAGGCTCCCCTCCCTTGACCTGCTGGCCACACTGCTTTGGACGCACTGTCGGCTTTCTGGGCTGTGAGCACGCTGACTGCAGCTTGTTTTCAGCAAACATGACCCCCGAGTCCTCCTGCGCACGGCTGGTGGCCACAGTAAGGTACGTGCCCTTGGCTTCCCGGCTGAGCCGGCGCTGCAGGAGGCGGCGGGGCAGGGGGCGGGCAGCGGCAGGGAAACACGGCGACAGCGGCACGGCGACACAGAGACACGGCGACACAGAGACACAGAGACACAGTGACACAGAGACACGGCCACACGGCGGCACGGCCCGTGCGCCGCGCCGGCACCGCCGCTGCCCAGCGCTGCCGGTGCCCGCCGTGCTGCTGCTCGGCTTGGTCGGAAAGGGGCGTCTGTGTCCCGCTTTCCTCCCTCGTTCCGTTCGTCATCTTTCCTGCCTTTGTTTGTCCTACGTACAGAATCGTTGCTGTAAGGGGAAGGCTGTAAAACAGCTACCAGCCAGACTATTGCTTCTTTCTCTCCAGGTGCGCCAGTGGGTTTTTTCCTCCTGGTAACCGTTCTGGCTGGTTCTGGCTCTTTGTTGCCAAATCAGTCCAGCTGTTTCACTACAAATTCGAACACTGGCCACGTTTTCCAGCCTTGTTACCATAGTATTTGATACTTGGATGTCCCCTTCGGAATTTGACTTGGGGCTTATACCTACATTTTCGGTATATTTAGAACATTCTGCAATGCACTTTCTTTTTTGTAAAAGATGAGTATCTTCAGCTTTAAACACTGTCAATTTTTTCCTTACAGAAAATTTCCTAATTAAGCTACTTTTGCAGCTAATAGTGACATTTACAAAAGAAAATCTCGAGAAGCTGAAGCAGACCACTCACAGAAATCCAGAAATTGTTATTATAGACTTCATTATTTTTCATGTAATTTTGTTCTGTTCTTGTTTGATTTGATTAGAAATGTGAAACAGGTTGCAGTGTTTGAAGTGCATAATCTTCTTTAAGCCTTCTTCACTGCTTAAGGAAATATAGAAAAACCTAGGATTTTTTTAGCCTGTATTTTTTTCTACTGGTTTTTCTCTGTAGATTTTAGAAACTTCTGTAAGGCAAGCAGCAGCTCTGAGTATGAGACATGGCAGTGGATACACATGGCTTTGGTAGTGTAAAGTCTCTAAAATGTGCCTTATGCAGTACCATTTCTGTACACAAATCTAAAGTCCACAAGGTTATTATTTCCAAAGTGAAACAAGTGCAAATAAGGCAGATTTGTGAATATAAATGTAGTAATTTGCACGTTTGGATGAAAAGCTAGGAGTTTGACTTAAATTTTGCAGATATAAGTGGAAGGTTCAAATTTCTTCTGATGTCATTGCTAACATTTCTGATTTATTGATTTTTATTTTTGATTTATTAATTTTTAATTTTCTCCAAATGTATATTCTCATTATTGACTTTAAAGTATGTAACACAGGCCACAGTGTAAATTGTAGTGAGTAATCTTAAACAGTTTTACATTATACTAAGGATGATGAATCCCAGAGGCGAAGTACATGGTGTTTGTATAATTTTATGTCTTTCCTTTTATTTCTTTTTACAAAGCTTTGTTTGTTGACTTCCACTTTTGTAAAGTCACATGTTTTAGCCAGTGCCAACTTTCTTTGCCACATTTGCATTTGATTTGTGCTTTTTTTTCAAGATCATATGGGGTGATTAATGAATTCACTAAACTATGTATCTCTTTTCCATGTTTGCTTTTAAAGTAGTGGAAAGAAATTCAAATTAATCATCAGTCTATAAAGAATTTAACCAAGTAACACTTCATCCTGTGGTGTGTTTTTATCACCCGTATCAAAATGTATTTATGGTGTCCTTCTCAAATGTGTGTTCTGCTCTCTTACAACAATTTATTAATCTGACAAATATGATGAACGTTCATGGCAGTGTTGAGGAAGGGCATTCAGCAAGGTTCACTCAATCCCTCTGATTTTACAACAGCAAAGTTCCACAGGAGAACTCCATCTTTGGTGATTTATTATATTGTAGCGCTGATTCTGTGACCCATTTCTGCTGTTGTGATCTGTCCCGGGGTCCCAGGCATTGCAGGGCACACCTTCTTGCATTTTTGCCACTGGAAGAAAGAGGGGTGTAAAGATGAACAACTTAGTTCGACACTGAGTTTCATGGGTCTGTGCCCTGGGGCAAGGCACTGGATGAGGAGGTTACTGCATTTCAAGGAGTGGAGCATTTCTCATCCTTGAGTGGCACCCAAGTATCCGATAATGTTGTGGGAAGACAGAAAAGAGCTGGAAAATTCAGGAGATCCATTTGATTCTATGGGAAAGCCAGAAACAGCATAATGTCACCAAACAGATGGCATCTAGCTGTATTGGTACTCTCAGAGATGCTGGTGATGGAAAGAAGACTGCTTTTTTGCTTTTTTTCTAGTGGCATCCATTGGAGTGCAATAGCCTCGAATAACAATTTTGGCATAATTTCCCCATTAATTTATTATTATAACTATAATTATATTATTTTAATTTTAATTTTAATTTTAATTTTTATGCCGGATTGTCTGTGAAAATTTGTCTGTATTTCTCACTCCCCTTGCTGAGTTAAGCTTTATTTGAAACTCTTCTAGTGGAGTATTTCTACCATCTGCTCTCTGTAGCAATTATTCAAATTGTTTACAACCTTCTGTACCAGCAGGGGTGAATCTAGCACAGATTTCCTGACTGACATATTTTTGCCCTGTAACATGCCCCAGCTGGTACAGATCTGTAATTCTGTGGGGTTGGGTGGGCATGGAGGGTTATGCTTACATTTCCAGTTATTTCAGTGTCTGTCTCACAGGAAATCATCATCTCTTAGATTTTACAAAATGAGTAAAGAGAAAGAGTGGTTTTGAAGGTTCTCCTTCCTTTACAATCTCAGCCTGTACTATAATCCTACAAATCCTGATATAACAAAAAGAATGATTTTCCTACTTCTTGCCCTGTGTCACTTTTTCGTAGTAAATCAGAGTTTTTGAATGCAAACCCAAGATACTCAAATTATCAATGGATCTGCACAAACACTTCATAGTTTAATTTTTGTGAAAAATTAAAAGGAAGTCAGGAAAAGTACTGTGCATATTACTGTGAAAAGAGGAGCCTTAAACTGCATTAGAAAGTGCCATAATACTATAAGGAGATAACTAAACACCCTCCATGCTGATGGGCATACATGTCAGCTGAGAGGCATAGGCAGCTCTGGTCCATTTGTGGCCTCCTCAATTAAGGATACTTTAAGAACAGTATTAAAGTAACTTCACAGCCAGCAGAAATATTTTTAGCTTCCAGCAAGTGTTTATTCATTTTGTAGACAGACGTACTTTCAAAACAACAGGAGAGCACTGTGCAGCCTCCACCCTGCCCCAAGTTTCCAAAGCTGTGTGGGGACCACTAACACAATGTCTAGGTCCCACAGATGGAGAAAATGATGAAGGATTTTAAATACAGAAATACAGTTCATATCATGTACTATAAGAAGGGCTGTAGGTCATCACTGTTGCTCTTCCTTATCTTAGGACTATTGTTTGTTATAGATTTATAGTAATTTTTTTTCTATTACTAGGAACCTGGCTTTATCTTAAAGAATTTTGACCTCTTTGCATGTTGTGTAATGCTATACATGTACACATGAAACATCTATTGTAAGTGCCAGGAGTGCACAAGTGACCCCAGAGCTGCTTTGATAGACACCCCAACTGCAGGGAAGTTGTATTTCACTCACTGGGCTGATAACCTCCAATTGTGCATATTGCCTCACTTTTATGGAACTCAGCTGCTTTTTGGACATTTGGACTTCTGTAGAATTAATCTATCTGGGTGACATCATCCAAGAGTTACAAGACCAAGAGAGGCAGAGATTGGCCTCATATAAGGGTCTTAATCCCCAGAACAGAAAGCCAGCCTGAAGATATGTGGAAGTAACGAAAGCTCTTGCTTTTTAGTACAAGGTCAACTTTAGCAAAGGTGTTACATGGATGAGCCCAAAGAGCTGGTAATTCACATTTGAGTCGTGGTAACTTCTGAGACACTCATTGCAAATCCTCTGGGCAGACCACGTGCTACCTGGAGAAGGAGTATGAGCTCTGGCTCCATCTTCAAATGGGCTAGAGGCTGAGGCTGGGCCTAAGGCTTCCAGTTACTGCCCATCATGAGGCCACTAACAAATTTAGGAGATTCAAATGTAGTTCTAAAAGTAATAAAAAGTGACTCAACCTAGAGAAAAATGAAGGAGAGAGGTGAAGTTAAAGCTCAGTATAATTGGAACAATATCTATGGGTTATCTAAATATTTAGATTAGGTGATCTAATGGCAAATTTTATGAATTTTGCATAAAATACTTCCTTAAAGTTTATTGCTGTATGAAATTGTCTATAGCCATATAATGAAGTGGAAAAGTTTCCACTTAAAAAAGTTTCCAACTGAGATTATTGGGAAAAATCATTGTCTTTGCACTTACAAAAACATTTAAAACAAGGTCACTTCCCACTGGAGTTTTCCTTAGTGGAGCACTAAACTCAGTATGTGTAAATGCAGTTTGTCTCAGGGCTCAGCTTCGACTAGAGTGAATTTTCTTATCGCATGAAATTTTCTGAGTTTATCTTAGAATATTTTCCACATCACATCAGGATGAGTCAGAGGCTTTTCAAGGTGGTGGAGGAGGAAAAAAATTCTGCAGTTTAATAAACAGCTTTTTGATCAGGAGAGCTATGTGAGAGACCAAAGATTAAGTTCCCATCATGATTTATAATAGCAGTTAGTTCTGGATTTCAGATAGCTCAAATGAGCCTTTGGTTATTTGGGGCTGAAAGGTTCACTGTCTTCTTATTTTTAGCAAAAATTTAGTACAGAAGCAGAGAAGCCATCTTCCTTTTTTTTTTTATTTTTTTTTCCCCTCCAGCTACTATATTCTCACCTAAATCTTTGCTTTGGCCTAACAACAAATATACATCTCTACCTTTTTTCTTGTGGTGCACATTTACAGTTTTTACAGTATATTTTTTCTCTTTCAATTTGTCCTGTTTCTTGCACCTCCTCCTTTGTACATTCCAGGTGTCTCCTTTCATGATCTGAACGTGCTGCTGAATAAAGATGAGCCATAGTTGGTCCAATCCCGGAGAGTCTTTTGTTCAGGTAATTGCTCGGAACCAAGCAGCTCTTAAGTGCCCTGACTTCCCTGACTGAGATTGACTGATAAAAAGATTAAGTAAGGCAGAGATTTATAGCCAACTTAGTAAGAAGAAAGCAAAAATGTAGTCTCATTTAAATAAGGTGCATTTGGTTTTTCTTTTTGCTCTCTCTGCCCCCACTGTATTGAGGACACATCATGAATGTTATCTGAAGTCATACAGGTCAGAGCCGAGCTCCTTTGGCTGGAGAAGTGAGCACCCTTGCAGCCACTCCTGAGTGGTGCTGGAGCTGTTCTGGTGGTGCTCCAACAGCTGATACAACATCCCGCAGGAGAGCTAACCTAAAGAAGAAATTTTACCGAGTCTCTCAGAGAACATAATGTAATTCTTACAATAAAGCCAGTAATTTAGATTTATACCTGATTTATTTGCCTTGCTTGCCTTGGTTTCTCACTTTGTAAAGATATTTTCTAGTATATATTGGATGACACAATTCATTTAAAACAAATTAAATTGGCCTTGAAACCTTTGTCCCCATCTTATCAGTACAATTACAGCAGATTCTGGGTAATTAATAGTAACATTTTGCAAAAAAACCCCAGACCCCACCATAACCTCATTTATATATGGAAATACTTGTTCTAATCCTTGTTAAAAATTATTTAATAATTAATATTTACATCCAGCCGTCTATATCTAAGAGACATATTAATGAGAAAATACATAAAATATGTATTCATAAATATTAAAAAATGTCCCTGGGCTCAACAGTGAATCTGATAAATGTATTTGCATTATTGCCAGCAGGTTTTTTTTTTAATCTTTTTAATGAAGCATTGAATAATGGAGAAACAATGCTATGTGTTAGCCTCTTTTTTTAAAGATTAGAATCTATAAAATGACAGATATTTTTACATAATTTGGAATCATAGTTAGATCATTTAATGTAAATTGTAATATCATAGTGTCTCCTGAGTCCTAGTGAGTATTACAGCTGTACAGCTCCTGGGTCAAACACAGTTTAGATTACTACCCTTGGTGCAGACCAGCAGCAGAGCTCTTTTCCTCTCATCATCTATATTAATTTATGCTTGGGAGGTGGGGCCAAAGCATCCCCCCTTTTCTTTTCTTTGGACATTACATGTATGAGCAACAGAGAGAGGAGAACGACGCTTAGAGGTGGTGGCTTTCTCTCGTGGCTTCCACAGGGACCTTGGGGAAAGCAGCCTGCAGAATTCACCAGATCTATAATTCATAGTGTGGGACATACAGGTTGTGCCTTTTCTAATGTGCCTGTTCATTAGAAGAATGAACAGCTAGAAGAAATTCTCTGTGTTGACAGTCCAGAGAAATTTTGGCTTAAGAAGTCAAAGAGTAAAAACAAAAAAAGTAGTATATTTCAGTACAAAGCTTTTCATATCTGTGTTATATGGTGTTAATCTTTGGGCTCTATTGTCAGTAAGATTTGCCTTCATGTTTTTAAAACTGTGCATTATAATTTAATCTCTGGTCCTCAGACTACCAATGTCTATGAAGGATATTCCCTTTGTAAGCTGTTTGAGCTTAGTAAGCTTAGTAAACTGGTAATGATCTTGATTTACAGACAAATACAAATATTATTAATTAACTATTGAAAGATGGAAAGATAAAGAATGCAGAAAACCTCAAAGTTCCTAGATTGATGTACTTAGATGGCTCTATTATCTGTTTCAAGAGTTATCCAGCGTGAGTTATAATTTCTATTTAAAATATCAAAACACTGTCTGGACTGTATCTAAGCCAGTGAATATCTCTCTATCTTTGTTTTATGTCATTCTAAGAAAAAGAGTACATGTTTACCCACACACTTCACCCTCTAGTTTTTGCTCAAAGCACAGCTTTAGCTACAATAACAAAGAGGAAATCAATCTTTCTTGAATCTGTAATTTCCCATGGAATTAAATGCCTCTTTCTCTTGAGAGAAATGTTTCAGCTTGTGGGTTGGGTAATCTCTTCACTTGTCACTCTTTAGCTGTGTTAAAAAAAAAAAAGCATACAATACTAATCTTCATCCCCTTCTATGACTTTGTCCTCTAAGCCCTATGTAAAACACATCACTTCTCTGAGAGTAATTTACAGTAAGATTTTCACTTAAAACAAGAGTGGGGTAAGAAACAGCTCTGTCGAGATTCATATCTGGGAAACAACATATTTAAACTAAAGCTTCAAGAATTAGTTCGCTGATAACCTACTGCCTAAGTGTTGCAGTTAAATAATATATATTAAAGTAAAAATAAACTCTTTGTCACTGACTATATTTAGAAAATATTTTTATCAGATATTCTCTGGGAACAATAGAGTGAATTCCAAGGGCTAATCCAACAACACAGAATACTACCTTACTCTCTGAACAAACCTCAAATAGAACTAAATATGAAGTATATTTGCTTCCAAAAACTGGAGAGTTTAATGTACAAGAATGAATTACACTAATTTTTTAATATTTGGTCCAAGATATTAATGATCTAAAAAAAAATTCATTTGTTGGGATATGAAAATGTTGCCCAGTCTCTGCTTTGACAGCTGAATATGGCAGATGTCTCCATAATAGTTTTCACTCCTTTAAATCATATGAAGTGTTAAAGGCCACATGGAAAAACTGAGTTTGATGGAAAATTTGGAGTCTAAAATAGTGGTTTGTTTCTACAGGGAAGGCTCAGGCAGGCCCCTGTTTTATGAACATGTTCTCGATTCTGTCTGTACGTGTAGAAGTCTGGAGAGAAATTCCAGGGTAGTCCCCTGACTGCTGGAATGTCATTAAATGCCATTTTGTGGTGAATCTACCCTGGTCTCAGAAAAGGAAAATATCTACTCAAATTGCTAATGGAATAAAAAAAAGTGGAAATGGAGGAGTAGGTAATATTTTTTACTCATGTGATGTGTCCTTTGCAGGAATGAAACAGGATTTATAGTCTTATAGTGCTATTTAAAGCTAAAAGCCTGTTTTTCCAAGCAGACGTGTGTATCTGCATTTGCAGCATGCCACTGGCAAGGTAAATGGGATCAGCAGTAAGCTGAAACTGAAAGCTGCAGCTGGCTGACAGTTGCAATTTTACAAAACTCCTTTTTTCTCCTTCAGAGTCTATGCAGATATGAGTTTCAGCAGTACTTGCCTCCAGCCTCTTTTAACTTTCTTTTTAATTAAAAAGCTTAATTGGGAGTAATAAAAATTCCAATTAAGCTTTTTAAATAAAACCCAAAAGCTCAAAGTGGCTGTGGTTGCAGATAACTGCTACTGCAACCCGTGACTAGCACTGCTATTTGAACAAGGCATTTGTTTCACCGTAATTAACATTGGGCTTTATAGTCGTACCTCCACATCTTTCAAAAGTACTGTACCTTTAAGTCTCACAGAGTTATTGTTTGCATGTGAAATATGGGCATCCTTGTAAGTTTTGCTATGTGCAGTACAGGGACTCAAGTCACTGTGGGTTGCTCTGCATATATTCCCCTCAGCATCATGCTACATGTCATATCTGTAAGCAGAAATAGAACCAATAACAAGTCCTGATCAGCCAATTTCCCAGTGAATTCATGTGGTCCTGTAGGCTGCCTAAAATTCCCAGGACTGTTACTGCTTCCCCTACAGCTTCTTAGGGATATCCTTTTTTTGGTGGGTTTTATTATTATTATTTTTATTATTATTTTTCCCTCTTTATTATTGGCTGATTTCTAGCTCTTGTTTTGCA
>VZTT01038072.1:1905-13994 GCA_013400855.1 Buphagus erythrorhynchus | reverse complement strand
GAAACACTTTCTCATTGAAGTCAAACATACTGAGCACTGTCTTTGGCTTATCCAAGTCAAAATAATAAAATTTCCCCTTCAATTCTTATGCTATAAGACTTCATGTAAAGAAAAAAAATTATTTTGTTTTAAGTAATTTTTATACATTTGCACTATAAATGCAACCTCAAGGCCTAGTATTTCATCCTACTGTGTGAAAGCACAAAAAGATGTTTTCTTTCCAAAGGAAGTTACAAACTAAGTATAAAAAAGGAGCAGTAAATTGAGAGGGACAAGGCAGAGACAACATGACAACATGACAGATAATTGGCTTCAGCTACATAATGCATAATCAATTTTCCTGGTAAATCAGCTGGAATGGGAAAAGACAGACATCACAGCCACCTGAGCTGACAAACAAGTAGCAATCCCTGTGGAGAGCTGAATGATAGACTTTCACACAGCAGCATCTAGAGTTTGCTGGGTTTGTATTCTGTGGTGTGTGTGCTCTCCTTCAGTGCTTTGATTACTGCCACCTCCTTTACAGAGTTTTGGACCATCAAGGGCCATGCTCATCTTTATGTCAAAATAACATTGTGACTATAAACACAGGAAATGCATTCCTCCTTTTTCTGAGTAACAGAAAGGTCTTCTTTCCAGCAAAATGAAGCAGCTCTGAAAAATGAATTGAACTGCAAGCAGGACAGAAAGCAAACAAAATAATGGTAGAGATACGAATAGTAACTCAAACTGATGGGAATAAAACTAAAGTAAAACAGTAACAATCAGTCATTCCCAAGCTGCAGCAGGAGCTGTCCATACTAGTGGCAGAATAAAAAAACTACTCTGCAGATGGCTGTTGTATCATCAGGTTGATATTTAAGACTCAAGATATCTGCAGGAGCTTCCAGTCCCTGACTCCCTCCCTCTCTGTGCTAGGAATCCCCAAGTTTTTTTGCCATAGCATTGCCCCTTACCTTGTCTTTCTTGTCCTGATCTTGGGCAAATGCTTCTGCTCAGGACAAATAAGTTCATTTATACAATCAGAACAGTTCATCCACTCTGTTTACAGCTGGAGAGTGCATAGTAACATGAGCTGTGACAGAGATAGTATAAAGAAGACCCCATCCTTAGTTTCCTCTCTAGAGTGAAGAATGGAAGCAAAGTTTGCTAGAGGCCAGCTCTTCATAAAAATGTAATTTTCCATAAAACTCTATATAAACCTTTTCTGTTCCTCAGACATACTAATAAATGAATAACCACAAAAATATCACAGTATTTGTCATGTGGGAATAGAATTTTTTAAGGCGAGGCCATGAAGAGGAGAGAATACCATGTCTTCAGGGATACCTTTTGGAGTATTTTGGACTAGTTAAAAAACACAAATACAGTTCACACATCCACAGTTACTAAAAAGGAATTATGTCACAAGATAGTTCCTGAAAACCTGTCTCCTTACCCCTTAAGGCATATTTTCTTTGCAGAAGTAACTAAATCCATTGAATGATGAAACCACCCCTGGGTGTATGTCACCTGGACAGCTGGTCCTGGAGTTGGATTTAAATGATACCTTCAGACTCTACCACTGTAACAGCCTGGCCTTGTCCTCAAAGGGATGTCAGAGCAGCAAAATTAACAGGGATGCTATGCTGCTTTTGTGCAGGAGGTCATGAGACCAGACTGACAGACTGCCACAGAGATTACATCTTAAATTTCAATTCAGAAATACTAAAGAGATTCTGACCTCTTATTCCTAATTTTACCTTTCATCTGCTTTTACCAACTTCATTTGGATTTGGGTTCTGAGTTTAAACAGATGTGTGAGAAAAGAAAAATGAGAAAAGATTACCAGGTGACTGCACAGACTTGTGGCAGACTTTCCAGCTACAGCTATGTAATTTATGACAAACTTATTCTTTTAAACAACTAGGCATATTGATCAACTGTATCTAATAGCAAAAAATACATATTGAAAACTGCATCTTCTCAAATATAGTTATCAATCAAAATTGATTCTTTTCCAAGACAAATACTGATGTTTACCTAATATGTTAAAATAAATTGAGTTGAAGTGGTTAGTTCTCTATCTATCTTGATTTGCTCTAAGAGAAATATCAAAGACATTGTTTATGGAACAAACCAAAATGCATTATGAAATTGGAGGGTATTTTTAGAAGAAAACTAGTTCCAGGGTTACAGTTCCTAATAAATCTTTGGTAATTATATTTTCTAGAAAAAAAATGTCAAAAGTCCTTCTGAAACTAAATAGAAATTTAAAACTCTTTTTGCATGACTGCAAGAAGAATTAGACCAGTGTAAGCTTAAGCTAATAACATTTAATTAATTTTCTAATTATTTTTCTCTATCAAAATAGTGGGTCAAAGAGACTCAGGGCCAGATTTTCATCTGATGAAAATGACCAAAATATACTAAGATCAATACTAAATTACTTACATAATTCAACAAAAAAATTAGACCATTTTAGAGCTACTTCTCTCACTTTTGAAACCCAGTAAGACTTTTTGGCAATGTGCACAAACTATTTTTATTTCTTTGATAATTTTGCAAAGTGGAAACAGTTCTGCTTCTATGCTTATAATCTTGTCACATTTTTGCTTCCCTTACCCCTCTTCCTGGCAGGGATCATGCCCTTCAAGGGGGAAGCACAGATGATCTCATGACAAGAAGATATCAAGGACTTATGAGAGGAAACCTGCCTCCCAGCACATGCTCCACATCTAATCTAAGTTGGTATCCACACTTTGAAGTATCTTAACTAATTCAATTCTTCAAAACTGATCTATCTATTCCTCAAGTGCAGTATTAGCTGAATACATAAACCACGGCAAAATTAAAAACTTGGTTTTGATCCTAACTTGGAGAATGTGGTCATGGAGAGGACAGAAAAGATGAAATAAGGCTATTTCTTCAAAGATACTTTTCCAATTAGTATTTAAAAATGGAGACACTAATTACTTTATGTAAAATTTCTTATGATTTCTTACTACCCGGTTTTCAGAATTACATTAATACTACTCTGAAATCAGAAATTTAGAGAGAGGCAGACTAATCCTGAGAAGTTTTAAAAACTAAGTTCTGAAAAGGATTATTTTTCCATTTGAATAAGATCTGCAATATGTCAAATTGCAAAAATAATAAAGCCAAGAAGCAGCTGAATATGCATCAAAATGAAGAAGTCATGGTAGCAAAAATTATGCTTATTTGTCTCAGGAATAATCTATTCATATAGAAAAGTACATATTTAAGATAGAAAGTTTAGCAGATCACAGGATGCCTTGCTACAGGTAACTTCACTAGCTTTCTTTCTGCTTACTTGTCCCAAAACATGTTTCTTTTTTTTTCCTTTCTGTTTCACTATTAAATATTTGTCTTATTTCAAATCATCTGCCTCTTCACATTTCTCTCTTACCCTATAATTATGCCTTTTCCTACATAATATACAAGACATAGAACATGAAATAAGAAGCCAGTTGATGCTAATAATCTGATATTGTTTGGTGTATAAAATGTGTAATCTGGAGGATAGAGCTATCTAGATAAAATGTAAATATTTTATGTAATGAATACAATAATGAGATATAAGAAAGATCAGACAAAAATAACTGATGGATTAATGTTCCTGAAGTTGTATGCTTGTTTGTTTGTTTTTGTTTTTTCTTTTTTTTTTCTTTTGGGCTTGTTTTATTTACTTTTATTAAAAGGAATCTACAACTTAATCAGAAAAGAAGATAGTTGTAAAATTCTTTGTATCAGTACCTACATAACTTTTACTAGGCTTACTACATATGAATGAAATAACAATGGTGCAATTCAAAGGTCAGGAGAAATTCTACAGAATCAGAGGAAAATCTACAGAAGGATCATATTTCCATTTGTGGTTTTTAGTAAACATAAACTACTTCACGTTGTAGAAACATGAAAATATAAATGTACCGTTGGAGGGAAAGTTTCTCTTAATTTCTTTTAATGGGTTGTCATTAATGCTCAAAGAAAATAACTGTTGTATTTTAGACATACTGTCAAGACTTCTCATGGTATAGATTTTTTCCTGGGCATTTCCTTTGGGAAACTGAAATTGAGTTTAATCCTTTCCTTAATATTATATTCTGTCATTATTGTATAAAGCATTTGTGCATTTTCAAGCCAGTCACTTCCTTGAGGCACCAAGGAAACTCGGGACACACTTTGGTGCAGGCTTTTTCCTCTAGTCTGTCACTTGCAATATCAGTACACTTTCCAATTACTTCTACCTCCAGTCTGCTGTAAGCATAAAACAAGTGCTTAAGTAATACTGACCTTTGAAATAATTCCTTTTCTTTCTCGGGGCATGTTTGTTTCTCCTTCTAGAAGACAACTATTAGCAATTTAATAAACCAGAACTATTGGCTGGGGAAACAATTACAACAAAATTTCCATCTCACCACTCAAAATGTAATATATTGCCATATGTAATTACAGTAAAAAGGCTATATTACAAGAGTGTAAGAGTGTTATTTAAGTGCCAGTACAGGATTACTGTTGTCTAGAAGCTGAGGTCTCACCAAGTTGAGTGGTTGAACTAGCAGTTAGGGCCTTTCTCTTAAAATACTTAATTAAGTGCAATATATAGCTTGGTGTGACATTGATTATTTCACTGACTTGGAACTTATCCATAAGTCCCAGGAGTTCACAAGTATATTTGGTAATACAACCTCTATAAATTCCCAAAGTGTAATGAATCATTTTCTCATCAACATGTTAGATATGCCTGATATACAGCATCAAATCTGGGCTGAACAGAGAACTAGAAGTAGAAATGTCCTGACCACATGACAAGTGCCACCTGTTATACCATCATTCAGAGTTTCATCTGCTGGAACTCAAGATACATTAAGCTTTAAGCCCCACTTTAAGCCCCTCTGAGACATCTTTCCAATAAAACTTTGCATTTCTATGAAAATATCTGCCTTTTTCAAGTTGGAGAACTGTGCCATTGAAACTTCCTTCTCCACTCTTACTTCTCCTTCATCTCAGACCATGTTCCTCCCCCACAGCCCCTCTTCCCACTGGTCTCTGATCCCCCACCTGCTTCCACACTCCATGCTTAATGAATCATAGTTATTTCCCCCCTTCCAGTCCATGGCTGCCCTTTTCAGTATAATTGTTTATTTATTCTGGTCCAGGAACTTTTTCCCTGGGAGAGCTTCCTCCTCTGCCTCCCCTTGGCTCCAGCAACAACATCACAGCAGCAAGAAAGTTTCCCAGCTTCACTAAGCAAAAGCTGTACTCCATAAACATTGCATATTTCTAAGCACAGAAATAATCTGAATCTGAGCTGATTTATTTCTCACATGTCCTGGGATGGATTTTTATTCTTTAAAAGGAATTTGCCAACTGTCTTTTGCCAAATGATTTATTTCCCTGCCATTAAGAGCTGATAGCTCTTCTGTATCCCTTTTCTGTGAGACAAATGCAAATTACAGGCGAGTAGTAAAGGAAAGTGTCTAGAAGCATCACTGTCGTCTAGAAAACTACTTCCTTTATATTAGATCTCTGCCATGAAAAGATTTTGTCCCACCTGTTTTCTGGTGACAGGGCTAAGATTTTTCTCAGCAATAATCCAAAGGAAGAATGTTACCAAACCAATGAAAACCTGCTCTTCTCCCCAAAGTATAGTTCTTTCCATATCTAGATCTTTCTTCTGTGGCTGTATGGAGTTACAGCCTGTGGCTGTATGTTCCCTGCATAAACTGTGCCTCAGAAGTAGGGAAGAAACCAAAAAAAAAAAACAAACTAAAAAAAAAGAGATAACCAGTGGTTTTCTAGGGGAGTTCTACAAGAAAATATAAGATGAAAGAATAAAACTAAAAAGGTATGGAATAACTTAGATATCATCTGAGAATTGCTTCTGGGAAATCCTTACCAATGCTGCTACAATTCCGAACTCCTGATTTCCATTTTGCAATTTTCAATCTCTCAAACCAATGCATTGGGCCTGTGTCAGGCCAAATGCCATGGGAAGTGTTGGAATGCTTGCAAAGCTATGCCAGGACATGATGCTGTGCATGTAAGAGCATTCCCAGGAGCGTGCTGCCACATCCTTGAGGAAGAGGGCACCCCACTGCTGCCAAGGCACACATTTCAGTGACACATCTCCCCAAGCTGCAAAGCATTGCTGCTGTCTCTTTGTAGCTCCTGATGTGACACACTTGGCACCGCTGGCCCAGCAGCAGATCTACCAGTCCATTGCCCGTCACGAGACCTGAAATGCTGGGCTGCACGGTGGGGTTTGCTGGCCCTGTGGCAGGGAACTGAGAGGTGAGGGCCAAAGATTAGTGTCATGCTGAAATTACAGAGCTGCACAGTCACTGCCACTGAGAAGAAATTGAAGGAGTTTTTCTTTTTGCAAGTTTATTTGTGAATGAAGTAACTCCTGAAGTCTTTAAACTATGGAGTTTGTGAAAAGCCGGAGAAAAGAGCCTCCCTGCAATTTTTTTTCCTTCCATGGACATGAGTAAGACATCTACATGTCAAGAGGGTCTGAGGCTTGAGAGCGTCAGGTGATCACATAAAATGGGTTTCTAGCTTCAAGTGGGAGGTCACTGTTTGGTAAATCCCTGATTTCTATAAAGGTGGAAAATGAGCTGAAGTAGCTGAGCTGAAAGCTCAGAGTGCTTTTGTAACAGTCTGAGAAAGGTTGGAGGCCTGTAATTATGTTTTGGCTTTGACTTTTTTCTTCCTATCTGTAGCAGTTCTGGAGTACTACTTCCTCTTGATCTCAGTTCCCAATATAGAAAAAAAAATATATTTCTGCTTCAGAATAAAGGCATTTGGCTTCAATTTAAGGAAAAAACATGCTCAGCTTATTCAAATGAACAAACTTTTGAAAAAAAGCAGGATTTAATCTTTGATTAAAAAAAAAAAATCTTGAAAGTACAGATTTATTTTCATATAGGAGGAAAATAAATATGCTGATATTTTAAGGCATCTGTATATTACCAAAGCTTTCAGCCTCTGCCCCCTCCTTACTGTAATAACCCTCTCAAAAAACCTTTTGCAATAGCTTAAAGAACTAAGATTGCTGATGGATGAAAACCAGCAATTTTATGTGATGCTGCATATCTGCTGAATTTGACAAAATATAAACAAATTGCTGTTTTCCTACAGAGCTTCTGTATAAAATGTCTATAGATATGCTTCTACATCTTGGATAAAGCCATAAAATAATAATAAAAAATTGATGTTAAAAATTTAAGCTCATTAAACTTTGTAATTAATAAAATTGTCTACCCAGAAAATCAGTCTGAATCACAGATACGGGAATTCAAAAGACTTGGAATTTCAGAGTACTTAAAGTCTAAAACTTCTGACTAGCTCAAAGAATTTCTGAAGGTATGTATCTGTTTAGACAAAACAAATGTGGCTTTTCTATGAAAGAGGAATGTTGCAGCTGATGGTTCAAGAACAAAATGCATTGTGTTTGCACTTGATTAAAATTAAATAGCTTTCTTTTCAATTATATGCAGTGAAGTATGTTTTCATTTACTATATAGCTCCATTTTGTTTTACAGAAACACAGATTAAGTCTTGAGTGAAGAAACACAGCATGTTTAATATCTGTCACCATTTTCTTCTGTATTTTTCTGTTTACATTTCCACAGTGGACCTTAAAGAGCAGTAAAGAAAAGAAGTATTAGTGCTGCAATTTTGCAGAAGCTCAGGGTCAGACAGCCACGGCAACTGGATCTGCATACAAAGGGTCCTGTCTTTGTCTGTGCACTGCTTCCTGTCATCATGTAATGGCATTGAGACATTGCAGTGTGACAGACTGTCCTAAGTGACTCTCCATCCACCAGTAAAGTTCATCCAGCCATTTTATAGTGTATGTGCACTTTAAGCTTACATCTGATATTCTTATCAAGAAGTGGTGCTTACAAAGTATACAGCAATTGGAGTGGAGTAGTTTTATAAAGACCAAGCTATTCAGAACCATAGATAGATAGATAGATAGATAGATAGATAGATAGATAGATAGATAGAATCGTGAAATCATTAGTTGGGATTTCTTGCGTGAAAGACAGCAAACCTAGAAGTTAATATCCTACTAAACAATACAGAGGAGAATAATCTGCAAAGCATTTTATTACTGTATATAATATCCATTTCTTCCCTCAGCTTCTGCTGCATGAAAAGTTGATTATAATGAAAAATATAAAACAGAAAGTTTATGAGGGAATAAAGGTAAATTGAACTCTATAATTATGAAGGTGTCAACTTCACAGAGCAACAGCACAGAGATTAGAACTTTTAATATGTGGGAACCCATCCACAAAGTTGTACCTTGAAAGCCACCATAATATCTGAATTCTCAATTTTGAATATATAGCAGTTTCTTCCTGCACTTCAGCTTTATTGCAAACCTTGCAGTGTGTTTCCATTAAGCAAAATGACATACTACAGATCCTGTATATCTAAAAGCCTGCTTACATTTGTTATTAATAACATTAAGAAATGTTATCAGGCTTAAGAAAGCCTTTTTTAATATTTTAGCATATTTGTCTCATGAACAATCTATTCTATGCTTTCTTTATGGTTTTGACATTTCAAACACTGCTTCTAGGTGAGTAGCTCTAGAAATACATTCTGGATCTGAGATGAAGAGCCAGAAAAGCCAAACCAAATGCATTGCACCTTTTTGACTAAGCAATTGAGGTTTATAATTAATTAAAACTTATTATTAATGCCATGTAATTAAAATGTTGAAGCAGTGCAATATATACTGATTGAAAATTTTATGGTTTTGAGGCTATCCTCTGTAGCTATCCCTTTTATAATAGGCAGAAATACAAAGTTGTGCAATTCACAGTAATTACCAGAAACATTTCAGAATAATGTAGCCCAATAATTGAAAATTTACCATGCATTCAAACAATTTCAGCTGCAGATTTGACAGTCTTAATGTCCACCATTAAAACTATGGTTCACACAGGTAATTGGGAGGTTGGCATTGAATGGAATAAAATAAATTATTGACTGAATTTTGTACCTGTAAAGTAGAACTGACTTGCCTTCCTGTCCTCCTTGCAAGATGATGGGTGAAAGACTGAGCACAGATTTCCACTTTTTGCTTTTGCTCAGGTGCATTTGGATGACATGCAGATGTTAATAGGGATTATATTGATCTCTTACATAAAAAAGCAGGATTCTTTTATAACTAAGAGACATTTTGGTCATTATTAATTAAAAGTTAAAAAATCATGAAATGTTTTGGGTTGGAAAGGACCTTAAAGATCATCTAGTTCCAACCCCCTGCCACAGGAAGGGGTATCTTCCACCAGACCAGGTTGCTCAAAGAAAACTAAAAGATCACACAGGATTTTGAAGTAATAGTATGGACTTCTATAACTAAATTGGAAATAGTGCATTTTTCCATGCTCAACATTTCTGCCATGCTATTGTCTTTCTATATTACTAGATATTGTCTGTCTACATTACCAGCTTCCATTACAAATGATACAATTTGCAAACTGGAAAACTAAAATTGCAGTGGAGAAGTTAAAGTCATGTTGAAAATCCAGAAGAGTTTGGAGATTAATCATACACTATATATTGAGGAAGGGTTTTTCCTTTGCACAGAAGCAATTCTGAAAATGGAATCAAACACTGCAAGTCATAGCCAAGAATTTATAATATTGATCTATTCTAGGAATATATGCAGAAATCCACAATGATTCAGAGGGTCAGATGAAGTATCTGCTAAGAATGTAGTGTAAAGAATTTCTCTGTGTTCCCTTAAGAGCACAAACTTTCCAGAAAAAAGACTGGTTTGAGATTATTTTCCCAGGCAGGGAGGACAAATTCACTTCTTATCAATATTAAATCACAGCATTTTCTCTTTTAGATATTAGTTACTTTAACGAGATTGTGCTGGTTCTTTGATTATTTGCTGTGTCTTCAAAGAACTTAAGGGGATGGAAGTGTTTATTCAGAATTCCATCTGCCAGTTTCCCTATAAATATGATAATCCTTAGTTGAAAAATAAATTAGTAAACACATTACATGATAAGAAATAGCTTCTATAAAATTCAGAGCCACAGTCTTTTGTCAAGAGTACATCCCAATTTTCATTAATGTTTCCCCATTGATGTATGAGAGTTCAATTTTGGCCCAATAACTTTCCATTATCTAAATAGTTTTGGCCTAAAAATACAAATGACTTATTATACTACAAGTGAATAATTCTTTTCTTAACCAGATGTATCACTAATTCTACCTTTCATAAGCAATAATAACTCCTCCCTCCTTCTAAGTCATAGTATACATTTGCCTAAGCAAGAAAAATGAAATTACCTTCCTTCCACATTTATTATTACACATCTTCATATCAAAATGCAGTTTAGGACAAGGTTAAATATAATAAATATAGCCTCTCATTGCTTTCCTCATTTTGTCTATTGCTGTTCTACTGATTTCAACTGACAGCAACATTGAGCTGGCTGGGAAGCAAGGTAAATGCAGAAGAAACTATGAATATATTATCTTCATATTTATTTAGCTGCACCATCAAACCACATAGAGAGAGAGACTGCAGCAATTTGGGAATTTTGATAGGCTGAGACCTCACTTGTAGTACAATATTCATTGACCCTGAAATACATAATGTGAAGTAACCTCGAGATGCACAAGCTTCTGTGGGCAACAAAATATCAAATTCACATAAGGAGGCTTCACGTTTAAATTACACAAAAAACCAAGATATTGTGAACATACATTAGGGCAGGATATGGTCCTTTGAATGTTATTCTCAATGCTCGTGCCAGCAGCAACCGTCATCTGCAAAAGGGGGCAACAGAGATTCTGCTGAATGGAACAAAGTCTTGTACAGCACTACAGCATATTTCAATGACACCATGCTAACAGATGAATGTGATCATTCAGACAAGCTTGTCTAAGACAACACTGATGTGGCTCAACTGAAATTCACATAAAGAAATTGGAAGTATTGTTACATCTCCTGGCTCCTGAAGTACTGAGAACAACCAAATAGTAGCTCACTTTGGTGTTCTGCATTGTGTTCACACAAGTGGTCTCTGAAACAGTGTCAAACAGTCGGATAACTATGGAGAAATAATCCCAGTTCCATGGCTGACTTTTACCTGAGGTGTCTCTACATAAAGCAAGAATTTTACCTGTTTGTGAGGTTTGAAGAAAGTAGGCTCTTCTCCCCCATATTCAAACATCTTATGGAAAAACATCAAAATAAATAAGCCTATTAAATGATTAGGTACAATTTACCTATTAAATTGATAATTTTTTCATGCTCAGACTTCCTTCTTGCACCAAAAAATCATTAGAGTATAAAAATAGCAGGAAAGAAGCTATGTGCATTTAAAGCATCTGGAAGTCCCTTCAGCTTCTGAAAAATGTATTTTAGCATTGAATGCTATTTTTCCTCCTTTTTATCACTTTCTAATTTTTTCTGCAGAGCCCAATAAATAACATTTTTCTTTAGACAGACCTTGACTAGTAGGCAATCTGATCAGGAGGTATTTCTTCAGATTTCAAAATTTACTTCAGGAGAAATTAACAGCAGACATTTTCAAAAGTTCTAGATGTAAAAAACCCAGCAGTTCTAGACTAAACCTTTAAACAATTTCTTTCCACTGCTGAGAGCATATGTAACAATACATACAATATTCATGCTAATTATAGTTGAGCTTAATCATTTCTCGAAGTAAGTATTGACCTAAGCTTTATTTCTGTGACTATTTACTAACTCAATAGAGTAAACCTGGTATTTAAAGCAGGCAGAAATACAGTATTTTTGGATTCAAGTATTTTTAACATATGGAAAACACAACTTATTGCAAGATGTGTTTTACAGTGAATTTACTATTATAATTTGAGGAAGTTAGCCTGACTGTATATAACAGCTTACTTTTGCAGTCAACAAAAATGTAAACATTATCAATACATTTAACAACAGCCACAGATATGTATCCATGTCCATCTATCTTCAAATAATATGTTTGCAATGATCCTCACATTTTGATTTAAAAGTTTTTAAATACTTGAAATACTTTTAAACTTTCAGCCTTTTAAAGGAGAAT
>VZTT01038070.1:31725-42875 GCA_013400855.1 Buphagus erythrorhynchus | reverse complement strand
TCCCCAGGCTTCCTTTTCTGCAGGCTAAACAACCCCAGCTCTCTCAGCTGTTCTTCATATGAGTGACTTTCTAGACCCTTCCTCAGCTCTGTTGCCCTTCTCTGAACATGCTCCAGCTCCTCAGTGTCCTTCTTGTAGTGAGGGTCCCAGAACTGAACACAGGATTTGAAGTGCAGCCTTGCTGTCACTGAGTACAGGAAAATTATCACTTCCCTGCCAGGATGCTTTAGGCTTTCTTGGCTACCTGGGCACACTGCTGGCTCATGTTCAACTGCCTGTTGACCAGCATCCTCAGATCCTTTTCCACCAAGCAGCTTTCCAGCCAGTAATCCCCATTGGTGGGGATGAGTAGCGTTGCATGGGGTTGTTGTGACCGAAGTGCAGAACCCAACACTTCACATTATTGTACCTTATACAGTTGGCCTTGATTCATCATCATTGTAACCTGCCCAGATCCCTCTGCAGAGCCTTCCTGCCCTCCAGAGAATCAACACTTCCACCCAACTCAGTGTTACTGCAAACTGACTGAAGGTGCCCTCCATCCCCTTATCCAGATCATTGATAAAGATACTGAACAGGGCTGACCCAGATACTGAACCCTGGGAGAATTGGGATAAAATGAAGAGCTAAACTTAGGATAGAGAAGTCCAGTTCAAGTATTCTCCATAACATTGCTCTGGTAGCAGAAGTGCTGCTTTTACTGCTGCTTATGGGATTTTGTGATACAGGGAACTTTTATCTTCATAATTTTTATCACTTTCCATATATTCTTCACAGGAGATAATTCCAAGTTTATTCGAGAATAGCATTGTGAGAATTGCAGTGACCTATAATTAACATCAAGTAAAGGCAGTCATGAAAAGATGATACAGTGATTATTCACGCTTCTCTATTTATCTTTGAACATAAAGAATATGCACAGCAGCAGAAGGGTTTTGTGCTGAATTGCAGAGACTGGATGAAGCTTTATGTTGGACTACTTCTGTGGCAGTTCAGTTGTGATCTTACAGTGTGTTCTCAAGGATATACTGTGAAGTTTTAATTGTCTTTAAACTTGGCATTGATTAGCAACAGACTTACTATGGCATAGGTGATGGTCACCATGCTTTTTGCACAGGTTACTAATTTTACGGAAGGTGTTAATGAATGTGATTTAAAATCCTTTTAGCAGTTATCTCTTAAAATCTTGCAAGCTAAATAGGGGTGAGCCTGGCAACAGACTTTTTTTATTCACTACAGTATTGTATTAATGTCTTAACATGGTATTACAGTATGGTATTGAGACACAAGAGATGCTGTCTTACAGTTGTAGGGAAGCATTTTGCAATTTGCTGAGCAAATAAACTTTGTCATCTTACCATTCCTAAAAAGAGGTGCCTTTGACTTCCCAGTAGAAACAGGCAACAGAAAAGGACTCAGTCATAACACAACAAAGTAAGTAATAACCTTCTGGTTAGTTAATCTAAATAGATTACAGGTAAGAAGTCTTTAAGTTCCTGAGTTGTTATGTCGGTAATTGAAATATGGTTTTAGTGCTAGTGCTTTCAAATCATTCCAGTTGCTCTTTCCTTAGGACAATAGCAGACAATACTGCTCTAGTAGGAACATTCTCTAAGTCAGCATGTTTTGAATTGTTTTCAAATTCACACCACTATCTAATTATAATGATGTGTTGCAACTTTCTGGACAGGTTTTTGAGGTCTGCTTGTAAATTGGGGGAAAAAGAGAGAGAGCAAAAAATAAAAGGGAAGGTTGAAAATTTTATACCCTTAAGGCAAACGTAGCAGGGCTTGAAATTATTCTGGTAGCTATTTATCTTCCTGTTCAGATTGAGCTGCACTTTGACAGTAACAGCAAACCTTCAGTCTGTTCTTTGCAAGGGAGGATTGCTCTCAGAAGTCAAAAGGAAGCAAACTAAGTTGAGTATGTGTTTTCCCAGCTCTGTGGAAATCTCACCTTCCTCAGTAGTTCTTTACCCATATTGTAAGGGCTTTGAGATTCAGTTTTGCATATGTTCACACTGCTAACATGGTGCATTTTCACTCACCAGCTTTTCCTTAATATGCATCTCTGTTTATAGTATGTATCCTAGGTGGGCATGTTGCATACCTGGATAATTTGCATGCATTATTTGGTGTGTTGTGTTACACAGCTGAGTATACTGTGGAGGGGGTAAATCAGAACAGACCCACACACTGAATGGCATGTCTGTTACAAAACCCTGTGGTTGGTTGTATTGACAGATGGGGTTCAGTGCTGTGCTGTCTGGATTCAAGATCACAGAAGGGTACTGCATGTGCCAGAACGGTTAATGGGGATGGACTTGCAATGCAGTTGAGAACTGTGCAGGATACTTTTAGTGTAATGTCTATACCACAGTCATCAACCACCTGATCATGTGCTGGATCAAGTTCAGGACTGTGGCCTTGCTATTGCTGCAGTATAGTTTGATGACAAGTGCAGCATCTCAGTTGGGTAGAGAACAGAGGAAAAATGCATACCAAGGCAAAAAATACCCTAATATAATAAATTTTTGAAATCCTGGAGTGGAAGCTGTCTTAGAAATGCAGAATGATTCTGGTAGAA
This sequence comes from Buphagus erythrorhynchus, assembly GCA_013400855.1. Taxonomy (NCBI): domain Eukaryota; kingdom Metazoa; phylum Chordata; class Aves; order Passeriformes; family Sturnidae; genus Buphagus; species Buphagus erythrorhynchus. Next base: position 40,289 of record VZTT01038070.1, on the reverse strand, counting down.
AATAAGAATCATGAGAGGTATCTTACATATGGTTGTATTTCTTTGTATTCCCTTTGTATTTGGTTGTATTCCCTTTCTCTTTAAGGGAATGATGGTAATGAATTATATGTCTTCCCAAAAAACAGTGCAAGTTAGTAATGGAGCTGGAAGAGATCTTATCTCAGAGTTTTCTGTTCTTTTAATAACAAGTCAATGCTTTTGTGTGTCCAGTTGAAATCATTCAGACTATCTGCAGATCTTTTTATTCCTTCCATCTAATTTCTGCTTGTCCTAAGTGTGTGTGGCTTTTCACCAACACTAATGATGTTTCATGTTGGAGTTTGTGGAGAAAGGCACCAGAAATTTTCCAGTTCAGACTATGTTGATAAATGAATAATAAAACTTTGAATATTGATATATCAGGAAGTTGTGCTGCTAACCAAAGTTCTTGACATGTCTGATGTCATGAAACTATTGCAGGATGATAATAATGAAAACCTATGAACAGAGATTACTAATAAGTTCAGGAGCCTGGTAACATACCTTTAGACACAGGTCAAAGTAGGGCTTTGGGTTTGGGTTCTTCTCTTGGGCTTTTTTTGTTTGTAAGTAAAACAAACAATGACATGGTTTATAAGTTTAGTTGCCTTTTTTTCCCATAATATAGATCTTGTGCTTTTAACTGTACTTCAACACAGTGTTTTCTTTATAAGAAAAATATTGGGGTTTATAATACAGAGACATGGCCAGTGACTTTAGCTTGTTATTTTATTTGTAATAGCGAGTGATGTTTGAATTTCATTATTAATTCGTGTTTCACACTAAAACATTTTTGGAGGTGTTTCCCCCTCCCCTTGCTGAGCAATTTATTTTTTACCTGCCATGGTAAGACTGATTGCAAAAATAAATCAAGATTTTAAAACATTATGCCTTGATGTAAAAAGAAAATGTTTCATCTGATTTTTGTAGTGGTGCCTTCTGTTATTCTGCATTTATAGCTTGTTAGTTATCAGCAGAGGCCTTTTGACTGCCACAGTGTAACAAACGAGGAAGGGACCTTTTTACTTTTTAAAATTTTTTTATTTTAAAGTGCTGTAAAGATGTCACAAAATTTCTTGCTGTGGGAGGACTTCAGATCTATATAGTTGAGACAGACACATGCATACCCTAAATAGATCAATAAAGAATATATAAGGGGGGAATGGAAACTGGTTGTGAGCATGGTACATTTTCTCACATCCTTCTACTATTTTCAGTCTGAAAGCTCTGGTAGAAGGATGCAAGCAGTGGTCATCCAGTGCACCAAATCTTGGGAAGATCCAGAGAACTGCACCTGCTTTTCCAGGATTCACCAGCTTAGCAGAGATGGGTAAAGGAATTCCCTGAACTTGGTACTCTCATCCCCACTTCCATTCACATTTCAATGAGCCTCTTTCCTGACCTTCACCTGGTACCTTACAGCAATGTTTTCATTTTGTTTGGTATCTGTTTTTCTTTTAATTTTGTCAAGTGTCCACTTTCTTCTTCTGGATTTTCTTCTTGTTCACCTCACTACTTGTGCTTCTCCCTCTGTCAAGCTAACAAGCTTCTGTTAATTCTCCTCTAGCTTCATGCTAGTTTCTAAGCTCCTTTCCTGAATAATGATATTTACGTGTGCACCATGCTTACACCTTTACTTGCAAGGAGCAATCCTTACAAATTTTCTACCTTTTGCTCCTCACTCATAAACACATAAATTTACTCTAGAAGTTACTGAGGTGTAGGTTGCCTTTGAAATGCTGTTCTGCAATTAATCCCAAGTGGATGAATGCTTCATTAATTTCTTTCACTTCGATAGTGTTTCCAGTTACTTTTCTCAGCCTGTCTTCTTTGGAAACAATAGAATGTGTTTGGGAGTTGATGAATGATGTTTGTGAGGAGAACAGTTGTATCTTCTGAGGAGAAGCTTGTTTTGAATTATATTTGTGAGACAATGAAACTTGCCAGTGAAAATGTTACATTGACATAGAGTCTATTTTCATTTGCTTTCCAGATGATGAGGACAGTGAATGTTTTAATGGAGAGGGCAAAGTGCACCCCTCACCTGTGCACAATCAGTCATACCTCTGCATCCCATTTCAGAAGAATGAAGAGTGGGATGGCCCTTCTAGTGATGCCAACGAGGAGTCCACCCCTGTAAACTCTGCTACCAGTACCCCACAGCTGACACCCACCAACAGCCTCAAACGTAGCGGCTCCCACCACAAGCGATGTGAGATTGCATTGCTTGGCTGTGGAGCAGTGCTGGCTGCTGCAGGCCTGGGTTTTGATCTTTTAGAAGCAGGGAAGTGTCAGCTGCTGATTGAGGAAGAGCCAGAGGTGCCCAAGGAAGAGAAGAAGAAGCGTGACAGCATTTTTCAGCGAGCTGGACGCCCGCGCAGGAGCACTAGTCCACCTTCCCGGAAGATCTTCAAGAAGGACGATCCCCTGTTGTTGCTAGGCGAGCCATCCACGTCCCTCACCCTTCTTTCCCTGTCTTCCATTTCCGAATGTAATTCCACCCGGTCCCTGCTACGCTCAGACAGTGATGAGATTGTGGTTTATGAGATGCCTGTCAGCCCAGTGACAGTCAAGGCTCCCTTGCCAGCCATTACAAACCCACTGGTCAATGTCCAGATCGAGAGGTTCAAACAAGACCCCAACCAGTCCCTGACTCCCACACACGTGACGGTCTCTTCCCACACCCAGCAAAGCGGACACAGGCGCACACCTTCTGATGGAGCCATCAAAGGGAGTGGACTGGTTGTCAATGGGTGCCCAACCAGTGGATGCCCTTCCAGTAGCTGTTTAACTGGAGCACTGGGAGCAGGTAGGTTTTCAGCCATCTTTGTTTTCCCCCTTCAGGGTAAAGAGAGAAGCAGTGTAATTACTTGTTGCTTATATGTTCGTTGAGATGACCAGCCCAGCAAGAATTGCTTGTGGAGGCTATCTTAACACAAATTGCTAACAGAATAATGCAGTAATGGTTTTGGTTCCAGCATCTTCAGATTGCCATAATCTTGAAGATACAGAGTTTGTAGATTCTGAATGAAGGCTTTCTGCTTTGAATATGTTTTTGCACTGTATATACAGTAAATTAAGATCTGTAGGAACCACTTAGCAGTGACATCTAACATGTTTTTCCCTCTTCTCTTGCATTATCTGTTTTGGATAGGTGTATTAAAAACACCTAGTCCGAGCAGAGATCCCAGTGAGGTCCCTCGCCTGCCAGACCCCAACCTTGTTTTTCCTCCAACCCCGAGACGATGGAATGCCCAGCAGGATCCCACACTGGAAAGACCCAAGACATTGGAGTTCCTGCCCCGGCCACGTCCTGCAGCCAGTCGGCAGCGACTTGATCCCTGGTGGTTTGTGTCACCCAGCAATGCCAAGGGTGAATCTTCTGCCAACAGTTCAAGTACTGATACTCCAAGCAATCTGGACTCTTGTTTTGCTAGTAGCAGCAGCACTGTAGAAGAGAGACCTGGACTGCCTGCACTGCTTCCTTTCCAGGTGGGTCCTCCTGCAGAGGAGCGGACACTGTTGGACATAGATGCTGAGGGGCAGAGCCAGGACAGCACCATTCCGCTATGCAGAAGTGAACTTAACACACACAAAGCTGCAGCATATGAACTCAAGCAAGAATTCTGGTCTTAATATGAAACCACTGGGGGCAGTGGGCCCCTCTAAATTCAATCCTACTTTTTGCACTGAGAATGCACTTTGAAAACAGACAAGATAGAGGGATGCTACAGAGATCATATGGTGCTGTCTCTGCTGAAGATGTGTTGTCAGCTGCCTGATTTTTGTCTGCATTTGGGTGAAACTTGGCAACTCTGAGCTGCTGACTTTTGCTGTGGGGTTTTTCTGTAGTCTTCCCTGCTCTCTTATTGCAGATAGAATCTGCAATGAGCTAAAATTATCATATCAAAGTCTTTTGTTACTGACCTTGTAGGATTTGGCACTTGCAGTAAGTATATTGGTATCTATCCTGGTATTAATCAGTATTTTCAAATAATATTCAAATATTACACTACAGCAGACATCAGTGTTTGATGTTTTCCCAAGGAATCTAGAACAGAAACAAATATCTGGAGACTACCTTCTCTGAAATACATGCAGATCATTAGACAGGCCTGGGAATCATCATACCCCCACTGAAAGAGCAGAAGTAGCTATCTTAAGACTTGTTTGTCCTCTTTTGCTCATGTGACAGCATAAGGTGGAACAGATGGCAGGGGAATGGCATGGCGTCTCCACTGGTGGAGGTCTTTGAGAGCAGGTGAACCAGACTGTTTGAAACAAGTAAGTGTAGTTGATCCTGGCTTCAGGGTAGGTTGGATGAACTTCAGTGGTCTCTTGAGGTCCCTCTCAGTCCTGTTTTTTTTATGACCTTGTGCTTTCAAGATGAAGGCTTATGGTATAGCTGGTTAGCTTGTTTTTTTGTTTCAGACTTTCATTCCATCAGTCTCTTTTTTTCCCACCCTGTTTCTCAGGCTCATAGTCAAGTTGCCTCAGCTTTGGGAGGGGAGTTAGCAGAAACTTTCTTTAAAGATGTGTTGGCTTGCAGAAGTAAGTTATGTGTTTCCAAATCTTTTTCTTTCTATTTTTTTTCTTCTTTCTTGCACCTTTTAGGAGTGACCCATGAAACCCAAGACTGTTCTTACATACACTGGTACTTGTTTAACGCTGTTTTGAAAATGAGACTTGTTAGCAGTTGGATTGTGCAAACAGGAATCAGAACATTTGGATTCTGTTTTATTTTGTCACTGACTCACTGTGTGACCCTGGGCAAATAATATAACCTCTGTGCCTGAATTTCCCCATCTGTAAATAATAGGAATAATACCTACCTCACAAGGGGAGGGGTTGGGACATATAAATAGGTATAAAGTCCTTTGAGATCTTTGAGTGAAAGGCACTATAGATATGTAGAACTTTATTCTTGTTCAAATATGTAAAACACTCCTAGATCTGGAGCAAGAACAGACCCCGGTGTGGAAGGAGGAAGTCACACAAATGGGGTGTGCCTATGTTCAGAGTTTTCTGTACAAAGACTTCAAGTGTGTCTGTGCCACTGCAGGTATGTCTTACTGGCTGTAATGAGAGCTTCAATCTTCCCCAGATTTGGCATTATATATAAGGGATGTGGCCTTTATATGAGTGTAATAGGGTAGTCTGCTTTATTGCAGGGTACAGCATGTCTGTTGACTGTTCTTGTACAGATCTGTGCTTGTTTTGCTAATCTGCTGATATTTGGTTGCAAATAAGTCGCTTGACAGTGCTGTCAATGCAGTGCTCAGCCTGTTGGGGCAGTCCAGTCCTGCTCTGAAGGCAGTAGAGCCGAATACTTCCTGCAGCTGTCAGCACAGTGAACCTGTGTGTTTAGATGTTTGTAACCTGATTTTAAAAACCAGCATGTGTGGGGAAGAACTGTATGTAAGGCTTTTTAGTTCTGTGTGAGGACTGAAACCAGCATGTTCCCATTAGTCAAGTGCACCTTTTTTTCAAGCAATTACAGTATATTTTGTTTTGAGAGGTCACATATTTCTTGTTTATCACATTCCATGGAAAATGCTTAATGGCAGAATAACTTTCTGCTGCCCTCCCTATTAAATGGTCCAGAGCTAGCCTTAATGGTGCTACACTAGATATTGAAGCTGGAGAGACTGTTGACTGTTTAGACAAGGTATTATGATAAGGCAAGGTGGGATTCAGATACTTAAAGAAAACTTACATTTCTGACTCTTTTGTTAAATTCAGACCTTTATCATTATTGATTTCGTAAGCATCCTTTTACTTTCTATTTCTGAAAACTTAATTTGTGACTCAGACACTAGCAAAAAGACAAAGCTTATCCAAGAGATTGCTAATTTTGATTGTGCTATAAACCAACCTTAACGTAATCTCAGTAAGAGGCTGTGTCAGAGGGATTTAAAAGGACATTAAAATAATCTATTTTTCATATTCTTCCTTATAATTTTAAAAAATCTGGAACAAAACTGGATCAGCTGTTCTGAAATGTAATATTTTCTATCCAAAAGGTATCATTATAAATGTCATAGGGAGTATCGTCTGCTCTGCAAAGGCATCACCTGGAATAGCTCCATTCAAACAGAGATCTTTAAAATCCGTTTACTTGAGTGAAACAGGAGGCCACCTTTCTAGGTCACACTGATATAACTCAGCCTGCTGAACTTTGTAATAGCTGGCCGATTGATTTTATCAAGTGAACTTTTAAGATTTCTATCAAGTTCCCAGGAAAGACAAACGTAAAGGCAAGTTGTTCTGTCGCCTCTCTTGCTTAAGAAAGTTGAGGATGAAGAATTAACCCCCTTCCCTGCCCCTCTTCCCCTTTTATAGAATCACTTGGTGAAGGTGGTATGTAGCTGAATTTTGAGGAGTACTTTGCTCCAAAGAGTATCTTCCCTAATACCAAGTGGACATTGCTACATTAAATAACTAGGTAGGACTGATGACAAGAGTCAAGGATCCAGGTCAGGGTTACCAGACTAGATATTGTTATTACAAAGCTGCCAAACAGACTAGTTAGAAGCATATTGGTTGGTATGCATTTGTTTTGTGGTTTTTGTTTGTTTTTTTTTTTTTTAACCCTTCTTCAATGCAATTATCTTAATTGAATCTAGCATGTGAATTAACCTGAGGCAGTCTTTGAGCATCCACCCATAACTGTCTTCCAGTGGCCAACCTGAGATATCAGGCAAGAGGAGTCAGTTGTGAAAACAAGGCTCCTGACTTCAGTAGGTGGTGGGGTATTCTCTGGCAGGCAGAGAGGGGGCTCTCGAGACAAAGAGTTTTCAGGTGTTTTACCTTATGCACTCCAAAAGCTTTTTCCGCCAGTGTCCTAAGGCCCTGAGGCTGTGTGCATGTTTAAGCTAGGTCAAAACCTCTCTATATCCATCTGTCCCATCCTGGCTTGAATTCTCTTCTTTCTTAATCTGTTGGGGTTTTTCCTTCCCAGTTGTGGGAGCTGAGGTGCTTCAAATCTCCAAAGGAGTGGTCGACTACAGTCCACTAGACAGTGAGAACGATAAGCCCATCAGCTCAGAAATCTTTTTTTTCCTACTGGTTGCTAGTATTCCCATTTGTCAGGGAAACAGAAATGTCAGAATATTGGTCATTGACCTACCTTTCGAGTAGTATTCTTGAGGAAGATGGTGAAAATCTTACTTTAAAAAAAATCTAATAAATGTATTGTTTCCTAAATGTCTGAGTAAGTTGCACTTTTCTTTTTTCTGAGAAAATGAGAAAAAGATAACATGAAAGTCACTGAGTAGTCTAAAACAATGACAAAAGAATGGAGAAAAATATGAATACAAGCCTTACAAAGAGGAAGTGGCAGTTTTTTAACTGATAGTAATAATGAGATTGTAGCTGAGAGAAATGTTTGTGGTTTAGAAATATATTTGTATTTTTGTTTAGCCAGCTGGCAGTGTGTATCACTAATTTATGTAATTGATGTGCTGATTTAGGAAATAGAAAGAAGTTTGTCAGCCCTTCAAAGTATGCTATCCTTGTAGCCTGTTTAGTTTTTCTATAATATTGGAGGGAAGGCACAGATATAGCAACCACTGCAAAAAATGACAAATTTTGGATAAATTTCTACTAGTTTCATAGAAATTGAGTGTGGGACAAGTAGAGAGAAGAAAGCTTTTTTGTCAAAACTAAGGTGATGAAATAGTTACAGATTCCTTTTTTAGTACTATTGCTTCTTACAGAGTGCAGAGTGGTCTGTTTTACCAGCAAGTAGATCTTAATCTCCTCTCAGTCATTTTCAGTTACAAAAATGTAACTTTTTATACATATTTCCCCTCCAATTTATTATTGCAATGGGTTGATATTCGGTATGGGGCAAGGAACTTCAGTGTTTTCTAACAGAATGAGTATTTTTAAAGTGACTTTTTGTTTTTGATGGGGAAAGACCTGTTCTGGTTTGGCATGGTTTTATGATGAAATATTTTTCTGTACCTCTAGGAATGGGAGTAGTTGCCTTCCTCTTCATAGCGTGCTGTTAACTTAAGACATTGTGGACAATACTGCGTAGAGATGTTACTTCGGTATGTCACAAAACTGGATACCTCTCATTCTGTTGAAGGTGAGGCAGTAATGGTTAAGTAAAGAAAAGTCTTTGCCTTTGGAGTGTTTTGTTAAATAAACATGACAGGAAACCTCCGACCTTGAGTCGCCTTTCTATCTTGAGATTAATTTTTATTTGAAACCTAATTCATCTCTGTGGGATGAATATGGGACCTGGAGTCCCATTGGATGTATGGAACCAAACCTATTCCTATGTCCCAAAATTCAGTGATAGCCTATTATTTTTGCAAATAATTTTAAGCTGATGTAAATAGGTTTGTTTCTTTTTATTTTTTTGAAATGTTTCTCCTTGGAAAACATGCTTATTACTTTCTAACCTTTTCCATGTATTTTGGGATACTCTCAAGAACTTTTATTAACTCAGTTGGGAATAAGAAGGATTGTATCTTGCAAAGTGATTTAAGTCCTCCTTTTGGCTTTGGTTTGTTTTTTTTTTTGTTTGCTTGTTT
>VZTT01038070.1:0-31696 GCA_013400855.1 Buphagus erythrorhynchus | reverse complement strand
ATACGGGCATTCACATTTGGAAGGATTTCTGATCCTTATCCTGTCACTGAAGAACAGTTTCTTAGCTTCCATATTTAGAACTGATTTAAGACTACAATTTGGGCAAAACTGGATATTAAAAGTGAAGGGATAGACGTGTTAAAACGTACTTGCAAACAAGCAATAAATACAGAAAATACAAGAACCAAAATATACTCTCACTATATCACAGAGCATAACTTTCAGACTTCATAAATCTTTGGTTGATGATATAATTACGATATCTATGGGAAAGAATTCCTTCTTACATTTTTTCTTAAGTTTACTATTTTAATACTAGAATACAGTGGTTTGCACAGCCAGCTAATATGTAGCTAGCTGGACAGAAAGGAACTTTAACCAAATTTGCTTTTTTTTTTCCTCTTATTTTCAGTCCTGGTTTTGATTTATATTTTATTTTTTCTCTTTTTTGGTATTTAACAAACAATACAGTCTTAAGAAGAACCTATTGTTATTAACCTTACTTTCACAGTTTCAGGAGACATTATGGAAATGAATCTGTGGCTTATTCTGGTGCTCCCTCTATTGAATGCATTAGCAGAAAGTCATGCTGCAGTTAAAATGTACATTTGCCTTTGGTTTTACCCATGCTTGGCTTTTTTAAACAGTTTTGCCACTGGTCAGAGGCGAACACAACTTCTGAAATTACCTACATCAACTTTATTTTTTTATGTTGGAAGTAGTCACTCCCAGGCTAAGAGGTGTGTGCTTGATTAACAAGTATCTTGCCACTGGTGACTGGGTAGTGGGTCTGATGTAGCTACTGGAATTATTATTGTTCTTTTCTAACAAGTACCTCCCATTTTTTTGCAACTGGAAAGTCTTCAGCACTTCATCAGTGTTTGTATACAAGAAATACATTTTAGCTTGTTTTCTACATAAGTGAAAAATCTTCCTTTTTCTGATCAGGAACATAATTTTCCTTCTGAGAATGGCTTCTTGAGCTCTGTGGGTTTTTTGTTAGTTTTCTGTTTGGGGATATTGTTAATTTTGGGTTTGGTTTTTAAACCTCTCAAATATATATATGTGTTAGGTGCATCCTGTATGCCGAGGTGCCTTCCATCTCACACGTCTCCTTGCTGGGGCCTGAGGTTGGTTTTTTGGAGGGACCTCCTAGCTGTAGTTTTCAGTACTGTGTTCTCTGCACATCAGGCCAAATACCATCACAGGAAACATTTTGTGTCTTCCCATTTACACCCCTGTGTTGAGCCACATGCTATCACTGCCTCTCCCTATTTCTCCATTAGGGTTTTGACCCCATCCCATCTTTGTTGGTTATTTATTCTTGTTGCCATAGTAACAAGTGTAAGGCAGAAAACCATACATATTTCAGGTGTGATTTGACCTAAAAGATTTCCAAGCTAAAAGCATAAGATACAACTGGGTGAAGTGGAAGTGGAGGTTGGCAGGACATAACACAGTGAAATGATCCTTCTCAATGTAAGTCAAAGGACAAGAGGGGTACTAGCTACTTGGTAAACTGTTGGCATCATAGGTAAGTTGGGTCCTAAAGAAGAATTTGAGGAATGTACAGTTACTTAATTTTATAGAATGGTTTGGGTTGGAAGGGACCTTAAAAGTCATCTAGTTCCAGTCCCCCTACTATGGGCAGGGACACTTTCCACCAGATAAGGTTACTCAAAGCCCCATCCAACTTACCCAGTTTCTGGTTGGTTTGTTTTACCCTGAACTACCTCATTTGTAGAGATAGAATGGGCAGAAAGTCTAAGTTTTGGTAGGAATTGCTCTAAGTATGCACTTAAGGTTGGAATGAGATTGGAAGGCAGAGGCAAGCTTGTATTTGGCTCTTTGACGTGCAAATTCCTGGTGGAAAAGTAAAACCAGCTATTCAGTTTATTAAAATTATACTTGCTGTAGATTTTTATGTCTCCAAAGTAAACAATAAAGGACAAAACGGGGCATTTTTCTTGATGGTTTCTAACCTGTAGAAGAGTTGATTGTCCAGAGACAAAAAGGTGGAGTTTTCATGTTGGTCACTGCTGCTTTTAAAAGTGATAGTCTCTTTTTTCAAAACAGATTTTTTTTTGAATTATCTCATGTGCTCTTAAAGTGGAGCTGTACATGATCCTGATTGTTTCCCTGTATTTGCAATATTGTTTTCCTAGTGTATCAGCTCCTAATACAATCCTTACTGTATCTGAATGCTAATAATGTACAGGCAGCCCAATAGAACTAGTATTAAGGAACTATGACGAATTTTTAGTGTGCACTGTAGTGGATTTATTAACCCAGCTTGAAGTGGGCTACTGTTAGGTCTGTAGCTGATGGGTCAGATGGATGCACAGCTAGAAAACAGGGGCTTAGAACAAATCTGCAGGAGCAATTCCAAAGCTGTATTTGCTTAACATAAGCAATTTGAAAAATGATCATGGAGGGAGGCAGGGGAAAGGCCCTTCATTAATCAGAAGTACATCTATAAGATCTTGTCCATGCTCAAATTTTAGTTGCCAGGATAGCTAGTGAGAANAACCTCAACATTAAGACAAGAATAATTCATTTGATGTATGCTATTTCAGACTGATTAACACTGTCTCCCATTCTACCTTGATTGTTTTGATTCAGCATTTTCTCAAAACAGATGTTGAGGTTGGATAAAACTGGCCTTCTTGTCTTGGAGAGGCATATAGGTCTGAGAGAGAAAAAACATCTAGCTACATCCTGATCTTTTGTGTCCTGTGATCTTAGCTGGAGAGGTTATAATGGTGCAGGAAGACATGCTGGTGTTTTTCCAAGCTTCATTGGTAAGAATGCTGTTAGCAGCAATTAAGTTACAGAACAAACCTGGCCTCTGGTTCCTGTTTGGCATAGCTCAGTTGCACTCTGAGCTGCTTGAGTCTGACTATATCTGGAGGTGAACAGAGCTTCTTCCTTGAGTTCTGCTGGAATTTGTGAATGTTCTCAGCTTGGGTAATTTGTTTTCTGCCAGGCCCAGTCAATACCACAAAATCAATTGTCACTCTCAACTGATTGCCCAGATACTCATAGTAGGCTTGTTCTTCTGTCTTGCATGCTTTAGTGAGCAGCTCTTACAATGTCAATAGGGTTAGCATTTTTATCTGAGCAGAGCAGCTAATATCTCTGAGCTGACTTTTCACACTGCATCTTAAGCAGTTGTTACTCCATCAGTTCTGCCATTGCTCTATTTTCAAGGTTATCTTGACAACTATAATAATCCAGGTACCCTAGACTGCAAAGAATATAGCCAGAGGAAAAAAAAAAGTAAGAAAGAAAGCATACTTAGGAGTTTTTGCCACTTGAACTGGTTGAATTTGGCCAGTGCTCTTGGCAGAGAGTAGGATCCATTGTTTTGGAACATAGATCTCTTTGGGGGATGGCTAGGTTTGAACTGCAGAATTTACCTAGATCCATCTAAAGTCCATAGGCACTGGTGCCTGTCATGTTTGGCAGTTATAAGATACCACATAAACCCAAGAGCATCTATTACTATTATTATAGTAGTTTGTATTTAGGGTAATTAACTTTCAAGTTAAAAGGGAAGAGGCCTCAATTCAGAAGGCTCTTCATCACATACTTAAACATCACTGAAGTCAGTGGAATGTATTTGTGGGTCAAAATGCACAAGACCCCAGTTGAGCAAAGCTCTTTAAATCTGAATTGAGGAGTTTTCGTGTAGAGACTGATGGTGAAGGACCAGGTTCTTACCTTGATTGTCAGTGTAAGGAGACAATTAACCTGAGGAGAAAGTTCCTCAACAAGCCCTTGGGTAAATGCTGGTTTGATTGTTGACTCTTGTGGCCTTTCCATGGCTGCACATGCCATGCCTATTTGACTGCTACTTCTAACCATAAGCAGGGTAAGCTCTGAGAATGTTTTCTGACATGGGGTGAAAGAGCAACAACTTCTGCATTAGCAGATTGCTAGCTGTAAAGGAACAGTAAGTGGTGACTGGAGGCTGTGTGTGCAAATGGCAGTTTAACCTGAGGCCTATTCTCAAGTGTTTCTTCTCGTTTTACAAATGCATCCCTCCAGACTAGTGGACAGACCTGACAAGTTCAGCAGTGATCAACATCCACCACTTTGACTAGAGTTCTAGGATTCTTGTCTGTCAGCTGTCGGCACAGCACATTGTGCTGCTCTGTTTGATTTCTTTGTCATAAATTCAGGACAAGCTGGAAATATCTGAGATATTTTGCCTGACTTGAGAGGCTTATATGGAGTGAGCAGGCAACAGTGGTGGAAATATCAGGGAAAATACCTGTGCTTTTAACAATGTCTCTTCTGTGGCTTTGAAAGTCCAAGAATTTCTCAGCCAGAGAATGTATTTCCTCCTTCTTTTTATAAGCTACTTCTTTCTTTTGCCTTATTAATTGTGGATCTGCTCCTGCTTCTATTTCAAGCCAGATGCAAAAATTGGTGACCTGACTTTCCTAGGTACAATGTAAATCTGAATAACCAGGTGAGTAGATTTCTCTAGTGTAAGATCATGCCCCCATGTCTGATCCTTTGAGATATGGGATAGTTCCTGCTTATGTTGAAATCACTGTGTGGAGGGTGTTGGGTACTTCATAAGGAACTCCAGACTCTGTAGGACTGGGATTCATCTTACAGCTCAAGTATTTCAGTCTGGTTTTGGAGACCTCTGTATGTCTTCTCTTCTATTTATGGTGTTCAAAAGTCTGTTGCTATGGAAGTAGCACCTGAAGGTGTTTTGCCCGAAGAACCTGCAATGAAGCAGTTACATTACCAAATGGCAATGTACCCCAGAATTGAGTAACATAACAGAGGCCACCAAGTTTTTCTTGTTTGTGTGATGAAATGTTGTCAAATTAAGTGATTTGTTGGAGCCTTCCTTTAACTTCTGTACAGCAGTAAGCTTAGAGGAAAAGAAGATTGCATTATTTTTTAAAAAGCTTTATTTGTGACCTGGACTTGTTGCCTCTGACCCTCTTGGGCTTAAATAGTTAAATTATATTAATGTCCAGTTTGTTTCACTGTAGGTAACACATCAGCTGAATACTCTTGTGCATAATCTACTGTATCTTTCCTCTGTTCTGTGTCAATGTATTATGTGTATTTGGATTACAGTTCTTTTTGTATTAAATTATTTTATGTTATAGAACAATATTTAAGTGAAGCAAAGAGCTAATGGAAGTTGTTGATGTTTTGGGATTTCTTTCCTCTTTGCTCTTTTTCTGGATGTACTGTAAATTGTAAACCAAGGATGCCAAGCAGGCTTGGTTCAATGGCTAAAATTATTGTATTACAGTGTAATGCTGATCTAGGCCTTGTCTCAACACTAGAGCACACAGACTTGAATAAAACTGTTATAAAAGTGATTGTCTTTAGGCCTTGAGTTCTTGGGTTTATGCTCCAAATAATTTCAAGCAGATATTTAGAATAACAGTGGCATTACCTTGCTATGAGGATTTCAGAATTTTTCCGAGTACAACAATAAGTTTATTTTTCTTTACTAGGTACCTCAGTCCTGATCAGCTATTCCAGCTCTGGGTTCGCTATAGGGCTTTGAAAGGTTTTTGCAAAAACTCCATTTAGTACAGGTCTTGGCACATAGTACCTGTCTGCTAAGCTCCTTCTGGCTTTTCTCTGAAGCAAGGAATTAATTGCATACCATTTTTATTAAGGCTAATATTTTTGTTCTGTTAGCTTGAGGTTCTTCTACTCTTTATTTAATATCCCGGCTAGAATATGAATCTAAATGCCGGGATGTGGAGCTTATGGAGTAGCATGTTTTGTGCATGGTGACATTTAACAGATGGTTTAGATTCACTTGTGATGCTGTGCCTTTGTCCCTGCCACATAATTCAGTGAGACACAGTTGCATGAAGAAGGATCTTTCCAAGCTGTTTTCATCTGCTGTCAGTGTGAAAGCCAGAACAACATGGTTTTGATTCCTAGATCATGTATTTGAATCCTGGGTTATACTTTTGCTCTTCTCTGCCACAAAGCCATCATTTCACATTTCTCTGCTTTAAGAAATTTAGCTGTATTGATGAAGGACTAGGCACTACAAGAACTTATATTTCATAATTTTCTTTGGAAAAATATTTTTTTCTAATGCAGGTACATGCAGGAAATCCTTCACCCTTCAAACAGGTATGCAGACTGAACAATGCATAGATAGGCTACCTTTAGTCATATATTCCATTCAAAGTGCTGCAATGCTGTTTTGTGATAAACTAGGCGGAGAGTAAACAGACAATCACTTAAGTTTGTTAGAAATAATAGCATGCAAGATGAACTGCTTTTTCACTTCTTTTAACAAAAGGTATCTTATAGTGTTTTGTTTTTCAAACTTTTTTTTCACTCCTCCCCAAATCTGGACTGTCTCAAACTAAAACAACTATTTCTACCTCCTGTAATGTTCTGCAAAGTAGCATTATGTCCTAAAAGAATCAGATTTTCTAGCTGAATTTACTCCCCTGTCACAATGACAAGGTTACCCTAATGTTCAAGTTGGCCTCATCAGCATCAGAAATCTACATGCATCCTGGCAGATCAATTTCTAAGCAGGGGAATCTAGCTTCTAGCAGAGAAGGAGCATCTTAAATGAAAACTGGCAGGGCCAGCACAGGTGCAGCACAGATGCATCTGCACACCAGCAGATGCTTTAGCCTGAGCAACTTTAGTTTTTCATTGGTTGGTGTGTAGGCAAGGGTTGGGTGTACAAGTTCTACAGTGGCAGTGAAAATCATATGTGGCCTTTAGCTCTGAATGTGCTCAGGTGAGGAAGTCACCATGTATTACATTATATACCTGGCACATGCTGAAATAGTAAATGCAAGTGGTGCTCTGAAAGTCCATAGCATACCTTGATAAAACTTCTGGTAGCCTTCCAAGGCTATGCATATTAAGGGAGAAGAGGGCAGGCTTTCCTCTACCATGCAGCTCATATAATTTGATTAATTAATCTGCTGTTTCTAGTGAAATTGTGACATTCTTGGTCCTTCTGACTTGGAAGTAAAGGGAGAAGATGTCCCACTAAAGCTAGGCTTAACAAGAGCTTAATTAAACGTAACATGAAAAGTTTGTAGGCATATTGCTATCAGGCTTAAACAGACGAAGCTTTTGAAAAAAATCTGGAGTGAACATGACACAGACAAATGTCAGAGTATCTTAACAAGGATTAACAAGCTTTGTCTTCATGCTTGGGCACAATGGACAGTGCAGTTTGCTTTGGCAGGGAAAAGAAGTAATTGTAACTAAGGATGAACAAAGCTCTGGTGTTTTCCAGTAGACTTCAACATGCTTTGTGCCTCTTTGCAACTTCATCTGAAATCTTATTAAATGGCATGTGATTTACTTGATGAAAAGTCCTCATTAATTTAACAATGAACAAATCTGAGTGGAATGAAAAGAAGCAGGATCAACTGATAGCACTCCAACACAAAGTAGAACAGAACCATAATCGCTTTACTAAATATAACCAAAATCTATACACTTCATGCCTGCAAAATTTGCTCTGAAATGTATTCTTTTCTCCCCAAATCATGCTCTAGTATCTTAATTTTATAACAAATCATGGGCTTTGAATATTTTTTTAAAAGCATGAATGGGGTTACCTTTCACAGATTGTAGCCAGGATTAAAAGAACCAGCTCTCATGGATGTGAATATCTTACACCATCATGTTATCCAATAGGGCCCTGAGACAGTAGCTGGAGAACTGCTCATTGTACAAAGAGCTTACTATTTCTACAGTAGTCTGGCATTTTTGCTTTTGGTGACCTTCCTGCAATTGCATCTGGCTATTTACTTTTGCTACAGGTACCCCCAGACCTTGCAGGCCTTAGTTGGAAGTAAAGAATCTTCTAAGCTGGTGCATTCTAAAGGAGAATTTCTTGATAATGACTTATGACTAGAGCTGCCCTGTAAGGGAAGATGAATTAGAGCAAAGGGTGACAGTAGGGCAGTGGCCTCATGGATACTGTCCCAGAGTACCTGAGCAAGGTGAGCAGAGCAGGTCAAGTGATAGTAAGTGGGGCCAGTCAGAGTCCAGTGATTGTCAGGCAAGTCTGTAGGGATAAGACAGGTCCAAGGTCAAGCTTAGGAAGGCCGAAGGGGCCTGGGTGAGCAAGGTACTGGGCAAGTGTAGCCATAATCATAATCTAGCCAAGGCAAGGATTATGGGAAGAAAATGGTATGATACATCCAGACTGCCTTGTTTTGATGCAGTGCTTATGACCTTGGGCTCCATCTCAAACAGGCAGTCTTAACCTTGCATCAGACCCTTTGTGAACTTACTCTTCTCCAAAGGTTTTAGTGTGCTTTGGCATGTTGCTCCTATATAATCTAAGTAACAGCAGCTGAGAGGAATTGCCCCTTAGCAATATCCCCATCAGCCTCTCTCTTGTGACTGAAGTACTATGCCAGCCATTACTTCAAGTGCCAGGGGCCTAATCTTGTAACTCAAATAGCCACTTTCTTTGCCAAAGGGTCTGCTTCAGTTTGCTGATATTGACTGCTGTGATCTGCCTTAGGAAAGCAGACTGAAGCTAGGAGACCTTAGAGCTGACCGAGCACTTGGATACATCTTCCCAATGTGTTTCCTATATGGCTCATTACACCCCTTCTTTAACTACTTTTAGAGTGTGGATGTTTTATTATATACATATGTCTCCATAGGCTGCAGTGCACAATAGAAAAGATTTTTTTATTTACTCTGTGTGTGGGAGTAAATGCAATTTAGATCACACAAGGCTCTCACCTTTCTTCACTTTTGCTTTATCTAAGGCAAACATTTGCTGAATTGACCGAGATGATAGTTGAGTGTGTCTCTTGATGGATAGTTAAAACAGAAGCTGTTTTGGTTTGTATCCTGGGATGACTGTGCATATGGAGGGGGAAACCTCTCTGCTGGCACTTGGGAAGGTTCTGTGGATACTACCTGTGTCTACCTATAGCTAGGTACTTGGTGGACATGTCTAAGCTTTTCAATTCTGGCAGGGGAGCAGAAAAGCAGCAGAACTTGTCCAGAAATGTTTGGTAACCCTGGAGCAGAGCCCTTATCTTAATCACCCTTCTCTAGCCAAAGGTGAGTCAGAAGTGCACAAATTCTTGGCATTCTGCTCTGTGTCAGTCTGACACCAGTCTCCTGTCCCTCAAAGACCTCATTTATCTGCACTTATAGTTGGGTCCCTACCTTTGGCTTTTAATACAGCTCAGTGGATGTTCCATATATTTGTTCAGTGATAGGCATGAACAAGGTATTCATCTAGGTCCTGGCATCAAGCTCAAGTTTGAGGGACATATAAATTCAGAGTTAAAAGGACAGACAAAACACATGAGTTTGAACATGAAAGGTGTTCAAGATTCTTCACCAGATATGCTAAAGTGTGGATTAATTTTATCCTCATGACATGCTGGGAAAAGTCAACACTTCATCTCCCTGAAAGCCACCATATGGCCTGGCTAGTTTTCTTCCTTTCTAGAAGGAAGGATTTTGGCAAACACAGTGCTGCTGCAGCTGGGAACAGTGCTTAAAATAACACCAAGGCTCCAGCTCAGATTGGTAGCCTTTGGCAGCTGCACTATGGATTGCCAGGAAGAAACTGTTTGCATCCTCAAACTGCAGGGGATGTTCCTACTGATGCAGAAATATTATTCATTGCTAAATGCTTTGTGCTGTGACAGGCTGGTAGGGAGGTGGATTTACCGTAAAAAAGCAACCCAAGGTGTAGACAGCAAGTTCGTGCTGCTGTGGGGCTGAATGACTCAGGATGTGATGGTCTGTGTCCTGGTTAAAGACTTGAAGGACAAAATTTGCTGCAATGACTCTTTCATTTCAGCACTTTAATGCCTGAGAAAGTTTACCATATCTGCATCTCCGTGCTCTGCTGTGACAGGCCGAAAATAAAAGTTTCCTTTATTGCATGAGGACTGGACAACATGGCACAGAAACCTTACTCAGAGAGGTCATTGGATTTTATATGCTTCAGGTCCTGTGGTAGCCAGCAGCCATGCAGTCCTATGCTGTAGAGATTTTCATTCCTCTTATCAGTCGTATCACAGAAGCCACTACTGCACTCAAGACCTGTTGTACACCTGAAGAAATGGTGGCATTACAAGCAGGGCATTGCACAGACCTGCTCCCAGCCAAGCCATGCAATAGCTTGGCAATCCATGGTTAGCACACACACTCCTCAGTTTCCCTTCTTGTGAGAAAAGGACTGCTGCTCACTCCCAGGAGGCCCATGAGGACAGACACCTCTCTGTGGGAGTAGAGCACATTTTGTATGAAGTCCTTCCCTTTGCTGGTAGATGGATTGGAGCTGATGTGTTTCAATTACAGCTGATTAGATGCTCTTTTTGCTGCTAGTTGCCTCTCTCCTGGGCAGAACAGGAGGACACTACCCAGAGAGGCTGAGGGCACCTATTCCAGGGCTGAAAGCTTCTTGTCTCCAAGACTGTGCATTAACTCCAAACAGCAGCACAATGTGGATGCGAGCAGGACCTTACATGACCTTTCTGGAGCTTGTATTGGAAGATCTGGGAACATGTGTACTTTCTTTCCCGTTTTATTGTTTTAGTTATATTCCTTGCCCCAGTCCCTCATCTTTAAAAGTACTCAGCCCTTTTTAAAAAATAGATTGCAGGTTTCTTGCATGATTACTAGGCAAGAAGCAGTGGTGATGTGGCACTCTTGGTGCCAGTTCAGAGCAGATGAAGGGGAAGTGGGAAGAACCACACTAGCAATGACAAGTCACAAGGGTCCCCACGGATGTCACAACTCCCTTTCCATTCAACACCCCTTGTCACTCATCCAAGATAGCTGACAAAAAAGCAGGGCTGTGCCCAGGCTATTAGGCAAGGCAGCTCTCAGGGGATCTGGGCAGGACAATGATCAGCACCCTGGACACTGTGCAGGGTGAGGGAGCAGTTTGGGCTCTTGAAAGGGCCACACAGCTCCATCCAGGCAGATAAGGGCTGGGAATGGGAGTGAGGCTTAGACATGCCTGTGTCCCTGATGTCTCTGGCTGATAGAGAGACTTGCTGATTGTTTTCCTGTCAGGATCCACATGCCTCTTTGGCAGCTGAAAGATAAAAGGGCTTCTGTGGATAGAAAGGAAAACATCCAGAGCTCCCATCTGGGTTCTGCAGCCTGAACCACACTGGAACAGAGCCCTGCAGAGAAGAGATGATGCTATAAAGGATCTGTGGGATGGATTAGCTGAGCTCTGGCAGGCTGGTGGGGAGCTGTGGGTCTGTGGGAAACAGGTGTGCACTATGTTCCTGCACCTTGCTGCCCTGCCCTTGAACGGCACACTGCTTGTGCAAAAACCACATTTCACCGAGGGCTTGAATTTTACAGCAGGCATTCAGTGACTTGACAGCATGCTGTTAGTGCGTTCAAAAGCTGCAAAATGATGCCTTTCTCAGGAGCCCCTGGGCTCTAGGTGTTTTTTGCCAAGAAGCCTATTACACATAAGTCAGAAGTGAGTCGTCAGATATAAGGATGCCTGCACATCCAAGTCTGCTGAGTGAGCACCATGACACCCTATTTCCTGTTCCTAATTCTGGGAGCAATGACCCCCCTATATCCTTCCTTTCCTCCTGCTGCCATTCTGTTTCCCAATTCCCACCTGATCCTCTTGGATGTGTTTCCAGAGCCTCATCTGCCAGCACTCAGTTTTGCAGCTTAGGTAGCTGTGCCTTTTTCTGTATTTTTTGAGTGGATGAGATACTAATTGGTGTAGAGCACATTTATTTCCAGCTAAGCTGACTTTTTGCATTTATAGGTGCCAGTCACAGGCTAGTAACAATGTACAAAATAATAACCAAGGTGAGTGTAGGACCATCACAGAACTGGGCTTAGCTCATGCAGCTGTTTGCATTTGATTCTTTAATGGCTTCTCAGATTTTTTTTCTCCATTTTCTGTCTATCAAGGCTCATCAACCTTTTGTCATTTTTGTCCCAGGTACAGGCTAAGGCTTGTGCTGATTTTATCTGGCAGTGAACATCATGATTGAAGTGTAAATTATGTGCTTCCACCTCCCCAAAATGTCTTCCTGGCACTTCTGGTTTCTGTAAATTGTTCACTGGCTAAATTAACCCAGTGAACTGTGAATTGAGTTTTCCACATCTAGTAGATGGTTAGAGCCATAGCACATCTTAAAACCAACAACTTTTACTTTCTCTATATTCAAGGAAGGAGATAGGTAAGGGAAGTGCAAGTACACATCAGTAGAAGGTCAGAGCCTCTGACTCTGCAATGCAGAGCAGAGAGTGCAGCATGTCCTCACTCCTGGCCTTGGGTGCAGGAGCTTGTGGAAGCAAAGCAAAGCTACATACTAAAGGATGAGAGGTAACTGGTATGCTGCAGGCAGGACAGCTGAGAGGCAGCTGTAAGGACATGAAACCACAGCAGTGCATGGCTGTGACCTCCTTTCTGGCCGCGTGGCCTGAGGATCAGCAGCACTTGGCAGCTACACAGAGTAATTGTGGGGCAGGCGTTTCCACATGTTCATTTCCTTTCCTTTAACTACATTACGGGGGAAATGATCATCACCTCGCTGTCCTTCCTGTTAGAATTGCTTTCCTAACATCTACTACAGATGTCTCTGGCTGCAATTTAAATGAGTGCACGTAACAGCCAAAAAGGTGGGTGTCTTGATTTGAAAGACAGGTGTCTGCCAAGGAAGGTGGGAACCTCCCTTGGAATGGAAAAAATATGACCCCCTTCTCTCCGAATTATTATAACTTTGAAATTAAGGGGCTTTCAGGAACAGCAGGGGAAAAGGAATAACAGTTCTTTACTAGTGTGTGTAAAAAGGCAAACAAACAACAACAATGGCAGCACAACAAACAGAATCAGAATCCCAAGCGCAGCCTTCTCTCACGGCGGGCACCTCCCCTTGGTGCAGTTCCGCTCACAGCCGCCAGGGGCGCTGCTGGCTCCCGGCTGGCAGTCCGATGGCTGCCCCGCGCCTGCAGGGGGCGCTGTGGCGCGAGCTCAGCCGCCTCCCTCACGCGGCAATGGCGAAATGGGACCGGCGCACCTCGGTGTAGAGAGATGTATCAGAAACTCTGCAGCTGGAGCAGAAGCCACGGTGTGTCCTGGCGGGCAGGGGGTGCAGGGTTACAGTGTAGCAAAAAAAACAGGGAGCAGTGGCAGAGAAATGGTGGGGCTGGGCAGCTGCAGACAGGCTCCCCAAGGCAGCTGGCAGCTGGGAGAGGCTCCCTTGGAAGGGTTTTCCCTTGAGGCACCCAAGCAGATGGTGAGAGTCCTTTCCAGTGAGGTAGGGCGTCAGTTAGGGCCCAGTTCAATGGCTGCTCTTATGAACAAAGGCACACCCACAGTAAGGAAGAAGCAGTACAGGGCTGGGCTCTGGTGGTGGCAGTGAAATCTCCCCACCATAAGCAACAGTTCCACCGTTCTCAGATGCGACAGCGAGAGAGCGAGAGGAGCCGAGCCCAGCCTCTCATCCCCAGCCAAAATCTTGTGGTATTTTTGCCCTTCCAAAGAGAAAACTGCCCAGGTAAGAGACCTGCACCCTTCTCCCACCTTGGTCATTTCTCTTGTCTCTTTAAGTATCGGTAGTTATTGTCTCTTAGCAACAAATTCTTAAAAAACTAAGAAGGAGAAATCCTAGCCCCCAACAGAGAGAAAAACTTATAACAAGGAAGAGTTGAAGAGTTGAGGATGGAGAATGGTCGAAGGAGATGGGTAGAATTGCCAATTTAGGTTTTGAAAGTGGTGTGATTAAGGGGCACAGGAAGTGTGGACCAACGATTTTGTGAGTGCACTTAGTACCTTAAATCCAGGTCTTCATGGATCATTTAACAGTTTAGAAACTGAGGTTAAAGGAGGTTTAAAAAAATATTTCCAGATGTGTAAGCTCTGATCAGTAAATCCTAGGAGTCCTGCCTCTTAATTCCCTTCTCTGGCCACAGCTCTTCTTCAATTTTCTGCAAGTGTTTTTCACTGTAGGTGTGCATTAGCTTACTCTCTTGGACAATTGCATTCAGCTGCTGGCAAGGATAATAATATTAAAACAAAATGGCTGGATGTCTCTAGAGATCTACAAGGAAGCACAAGATGCTCTAATAAGACCAGCACTAAGAGGAAAGAGATAAATGCTATGGCTAGGTACAGAGTAATGTAGCATAAGAATGAGCCTTTTAATGGCCCATTAAGAAGAAAAATTACATACAGAAGTTGAGGATTTTTTTTGTTTTGATAATTGTTTCCTAAGAATTTGTTGCATTCTACCCAGAGGATCAGTCAAATGTTTTGTTGTGAGTTTTGCAGGCATTAGCTAATAAAGGAAGGTTACTGGTGTGTGAGTGAAGAATGATAAAGCATTTCCCTTGGTCAAAACTTAAAACACACAGTGAGTGTCAGCATCCCTCAGCAGTGGTGTATGTTACACAAAGCATTGCTCAACAGCAGTGCCGAGCCCACACAGTCTGAGCCGTGGGTCCCCTTATGCGTGCCACCAGAGGTGATCCCTGAGCTGTGTTTGCTGTCTCCTGACCTGCTGGGGATGGCAGGGTCTCCTAGCCCTTCAGAGATCTGCATTAGGCTTCCTGAGACCCCCAGATCCAGGGATGCAGGCAGTCAGTGGCAGACAGTGGTTATCTGCCACACAATCTAGCAGGCAGGACAAATGACCCAACCTTAACACCAGTGAGTCCTGAGGGGAACCAAATCATTTGGGGATCAGAGTACATGGGGTCTTTGCTGCTTCTACTTTTCACTGTATGTGCTAATACTTTTTAATCCCTGTTCCCATTCTGGTCATATAAAAACAATCAATCTTAATGGCAGAGTCTCTTCCTCCCATTTTGCCCCTTATTTTGCTCACATTTCAGTGGGACAATCCTGAGATTACAGGAGATGCCTCTGCAGAAGTCAGTATTGGTACCCCTGCATCACTGGGTGTGGAGACAGTGAGATGGGTTGGGAGGTTGCCATAGGATGTGTAGGGAGAGGATATAGAAAGTCTGAAGCTTTGCTGGGGAAGAACTGTCATTTTCCCTTTTAGTGCTCTCCAGGAGGCCACCTCTATGCCTTTCATCCTCTTCCTGCTACAGAATGGCCTTTTGTTTGATGAGATCTTGACAAGCCTGGGCTCAAAGTGTCCTTTTCAGGGCAGGTACAAGTCCTTCAGTGTATGCTACTGGGTACTTCTTACAGTAGCATGTTGTGCTGATGTCCTGGGGTCAGCACTCAGAACCTCTTCTGAATAAGCAATACTTTTAATAACTTAGGTAGAACTAATATGATTGGATATCCTGGGAGGTAAGGAGCTATCTAGCTGTGCATCTCAAATGTCCATTGCAAATACAGGCTGGGCACATATCTGAATTGAGAACATCTTCCTTCCTGAGGATTTCATGCGGCTGTGATCAGAGCTGCATAAAGGACAAAGCTGGGCAACACCAGCATTTGAGGAGAGAGGAAAAGTATGCAGATATGAAGTCTCTTGAGATGCAGAAAAGATGAGGAATCGATAACATGAGGTTTGTTGAAACAAAGTGTGATTAAATGTTTTGACTCCATGCAGTATTTACTGCTTTCAGTACTTTGTCCCAGATACAGGCCATGATCTGGAGTTATTCACAGGCATTTTAGAATACAATTCCTATGAAAAATTTCATCCTATATAAAGCTGTATTGATCCAAAGAAAAGTAATAAGCTTCATGAAAGGAGAAAGGAAATGCTGGTTGAGAATCAGAACCTCAGAAAAGGATCTGAGGCTGGAAATAGACTTGCCTGTGGATTAACATCAAATGCTAAAATAAAAACAAAAATGGCAAAATAATGTTTGGTGGAGAAAGGAACAGAACTTTTCTTATAACTAAAGGAAGAAAAGTCCTGGAGTTCTCTCTACCCCTTAGGACCCAGCATAGCAGCTAAAGGACGTGAATGATACAGGAGACACGGACTGAAGTCCCGAGCTGTCATTGTATGTTACTGTCCTCCACTGAGGGGGAAATGAGTGAGGGGACAGGAGCCCAGGGAACTAGAGGTGCTTTTGCCTTTGTGCATAGAATATCCTGAAACTGCCCTTACCCTGGGAGCTTGTCTTTGATGCTCTTCCACTTATTTCACTTTGTGAAGTACCAGGTGTTCCTAACACCTACTTGGTGCTGATTTTTAAGTCCTAGTCCCATTTAATGACCCTCTGATTGGCATTGTGGGCTGAATACATCTTTCTCATACCCAGTCTTTGCTGTTCTATCTCCAGTGGCAGATAAGGAAAGGAAAGTAATTCCTGACCTTCCCTAAGGTAGGTGTTACATATGACATACTCTCCTGGACAGATAAGAGAGAGGCAAGTCCAGACCTTGACACAACTTTAAATTCCTTTTCTCCTTATGCTCCTGCCCTCTCCTATCCATGTGTGGTCAACAAAGACAGATGATATTCTGGGCATCACTCCAATAAACAAACTCTTTGTATCAAAGAACAACAAAATGTAAAATCTTTCACATGCAAGTCATATTGCCTGGGGTAAGACTGAGAGCAGGATGGAAATAGCTGAGCTGGTGAAGAATAGCCAAGGAGGAATGTGATTTTCTGAGCTGGTGAGCAGGTGCCATGTAAGAGACCAGGGATCTATTGGTATCATGGGGTCACCTATGTCAAAACAAAAATTGATGAAGTTAATCTCCATGAGGGGAAGTCTGATGTAGAATTAAAATCAGTTTCAGTGAGGGAGCAAATAGCCAGGGAAAGGCTGGAATAGCTATGCACTGAGCTTCAGAGGCTATTATTCAACAATCTCCTTTGGCAAGTGGGATACAGTTGAGGGACATATAAAATACCCCTAAAAAGTGTGTATGTGCCTATGCATTAATGTCCTTTCTCACACATGCACCCAAGTATCTGTGAGCTGGGGGAGGCACCCAAACCCAGGTCAGAAGAGCACATCCATTCTTTGTAAGCTGGCATTGCAGCAGCCACGGGAGTACAACAAAAAACAACTGTGGTGTGCTTCTCAGCATCATGAAATAAGGAATTTAAAACCAAAACATCTTCTCACTCCTAATGATATTAGCACTCCCACTAACACTTGCTTGTTATTGATATAGTTCTAAAAAAGGCATTTTACTTGTGCTGAATTATCTGCAGTTCTAAGGAATATCTGGTTTTAGGCTGTAAGACTTGATTTAGATTAAATGTGATAAATGAAAAAATAAAAGTAAAGCATTTAGCTGCTGTCTGGATCATACTGAAGTAGATTGCTTTCATAAGATGGCAAGTCTTCCTATAGCTAAAAAGGTGCAGTGCAGAGAGGATATGGTACAAGTTAAGATTAATTCATCACATCTCCCTTGCTCCTGCTAAGTCAGTAGGATTTAGGCTGAGCTCTGGAAATAATTACTGCCATCTATTTTTGTGATCAATTGTGGATACAATACAGAGCATGAAATCTGTGAAGGAGGTTACAAACCTGATAGAAAGCCCAAGGTACCCTTCCTGGGAAGAAAGACTCCAGCAGTGGAATGAGGGCTTGAAGGCTTTTGCTTTAGGAAGAACAGGGCTCTGGCACTGTAGGCAAAATGTGCAAGGGGCCCAAAGTGTTTCTGTATGAATGAGGGATGCTCTGAGAAGGAATATGTCAGGCTTTCTGCCCTCAGGGCTGAGGGCTGCAGCATTTCAGGGAGCACAACTAAGTTATGATCAAACATATTCCTTTTATTGCAACAGATCACAAGATGGTTTTTCAGCAGACATTCAATTATTGCACAAAATAAATGGTTGAACATAAAGGGAAAGTTCTTTTTTTAGACAAAGCTACTCTTGCCTTGAAACTCCTGTAATCAGAAAATGTATTTGTAACAGCTGGTTACTCCTGCCTCTGCAGGCTTTTTGAATCTACATCAGACTTTCAAAGGTACAGGTTTCTTAAAGTGTCTTTGAGATACTGGACTCTAATGTCAGACTAATTTCAGATATTGCAGTGCAGGTAAATAATAAATAGCACCTTTCCAATGCTGTCACCTTCTTAACAGGAACACTAAAATAATGGTGTTCCTTTCCTGCTAAATTTATCGTCCATCAGTGACTGCCAGGTGAAATCCCTTGGTTATTCAAGAAGTGACAATTTACACTCCCACCACCCATTCCTTCCTGCCCTCTGCCTCCCCAGCTGCCGCTGCCAGCCTAGCTCTCTGCCCTGGGAACAGCCACCATCCAGTGGACTTTTCTCCAGCAGTGGAGCTGCCATGGCAGAGCAACACACCCCCTCGCAACACTTCAGCACAGTCTGTGCACTTGTCAGTCACTTTCAGGCTTCTCTTAAAATTCAGCAGTGGCTCTTTTTGCCATGTTGAAGCCTCTGATTCAGGAAGCCATGTCCCTGTACTTTGAAGGTCATGCTGGGATTGCCTACCTGTGCTGCTCCAAGGGGATACCCTGCTCACCTGCTAACTCATCGCTGTCCTGGAAGAAGAACCCCCTTTCATACGGTTAGAAAAATGAAAGAATTAACCCTTTCTGGGTCGTTTGGTTTTGTGCACCTTCCTTTCCTCAAGTATGTAGTTGGGACACAGGGGATGTCCAAAACCTTCATGTCCTATAAAATGTTCCATTAACTTCACTACAAATGTGTCAGGGATATGGCAAATCCATGACTAAATGCAAATGGGCATCAGGATGAATAAGTACAATGACAGTGCTGAGCAAGGCAGGTCAATATTGATCCAAGAAAGCAAGCCACTGCAAGGCTCCTGTGTTAAACACTGAAGTGTTTTCAGTAAAAGTGTCCAGAAAGCAGTAACTGAAAGAGTACTAACGCAAAATCTTTCCAGTGATGGAAAATACAGAGGTTCTGGAATTCTCTCTATTGTTTGTGGAATTCAGCAGTAGAAACTGGTGTAGAGTTTGCATGGAATTGAAATAAAAAGATGTTTAGAGTATCTCCTGCAAGCCAAATCAAACCAGATTATTCATCATAGTTATCATGCAAGTATGTATGTGTGTGTGTGTGCCTATCTGCCTATACTGATAATATCTGGGATGTTAACATGAAAAAATATCATTGCAAAAGAAATCTCACTGCAAAGTCAGTGTTTGTTCAACCTGAAATATTTTGCTCTGCTGATAGACCCAACATGGGCTGAGTAGGCAGTTCTACAGCTGCTACTCCATGTCTGCATAGCTTCAGTAGTGCCACAACATAGGTACAAAATGGGCTGTCTCATCTGCAGCCATCCTGAAAGACAGATTGGGAAGTTAATTTGGGTTCAAGTGTCAAGGAACTAAAACTATCACAGTGTTTCGTGAGGCAGGGGCATTATAGGCAATGGTGTGATAAGCGAAATTTCTGTTGTCTCAAAGGTGACTATAAAAATGCCATCAGAGGGTTTCTAGTTTACTCTTTCTCACTTTGTGTCTCAGAAGGTGATGGTGGCAGGATGGTACCTCAGAAGGTGAAAACTTGTTCTATCTGTCTCTGTCATCAACACAATTTCAGCGGTCATTGCTTATGTGACCAGATAATGGAGCTAAATCAGGGTGTTGGAAAAGAGTCAGTTTGCTGTGTTGCTGAGTCTACCTCTGTTTATTGCTACTGTACTGATTGCTCCAGGCAGAATCTCACGGAGAGTTGTTTGGATTCTTTCCTATTTAAACACATAAGTAGGTAAGAGTAAATGGAATGGATTTTCATCCTGCAGAGCAAACTCATGCCTGCAGAAGGGCCTTTTCTTTCTCTGATATCTAATCCTTTCCTTTGGCAAAGTAAATAATGAGACACTTCTATAGATCTGATTAAGCCCTGAGTCCCTTTTTAAATGACAGAAGATCAATACTATTACTAAATCCATTAAACAATTCTTCACACTTCAGTTGTGCTCTCTCTAGGATATATGAGAAAGAACAGAAGGGTATTTTGGCTATTATAAAGGAAATGCATCATAAAGCCTCTTCTCATGTTCCACTTTCTCTCCCTGGCTCCAAGCCATCCATATATTCCTAGCTCCCCATCCATCCAATCTGGCTTACAGGTCAGAAATAGCCAGAGACCTGGGATACAGGAAGGATTTTGTCTTTCAGTCTCTCAAGCCAGGCTTGAATCTGTCAGTAGTATCTGGAAGTTCTGGTTATTTGTTTAATTCTGATGACAAATTGGCTGAAGTAGGTCTCAGTTTCTGGTTTTGTTTCTCAGTTTTTGATTTAGTGCCTGTTTTTTTGCTGAGGCTCCAGCCTTCTGGTCATCTTCATGGCCCTTCTCTGGATCTGCTCCAACAGGTCCATGTCTTTCTTATACCGGGGGCTCCAGAGCTGGGTGCAGTACTCCAGGTGGAGGCTAAAGAAAGCAGAGTAGAGAGGAATTCATTTTCTTCCCAAGCCAAGGCAGAGGAAGATTTTCCTGTGTGATTTGATGGAGAACAGAGAGAGCTCTAAAGCTCCCACACTGCAGGCTGGGCTCTGTGGATGCTGGTATCTTTTTGCAAGCAGCAATCTGAGGCACAGAATATCCTTCCAATTTTTAAAATCTGCTGCAGAAAGTTTTGGTGTCCACAACATGACACATCTGTGGGGAATTAGCACTTCTGCCCATTCCTCCTGTCAAGAAAACCAGTATTGATGTGACAGGACAGTGCCTCCCACTCAGCAGTACTTACTACTTCTAGAGCCTTATCAGTAATGGTAAGTACTAAAAAAACTGGGGATACTGAATCCTCTTTCTCCACCAGAAATGGTCCCTCCAAATGAGGTAGTCCTTGAATATCTCAAAGGTTAAGGGCAAAGTGATACAATAATTCAGAAAATGAAGTATACAACCCGACATGCATCTGTGTTTGTCCATGCTCTGATGTCACCAGCAGCCAACCTGAGAACTCCATCTGCATCCTGCTCTCCACAACCACTCTGTAATTATGGCTCATTGTACATAATTTTTGTTCAACAACTTGCTGGCTGTTTTTCACATCAAATGAATTATTCAGCAGCAGACTCTGTTCTTAATCCTAACAGCAGCAGCAGTAATACTTCATGCTCATAGGGTCCCTTCAAAAGTGTACTGGAAGTGTTATTTGTTGAATTCTTCCATACTCTGCAACAGAAGATGGGGCTTGTCCAATGAAGTGAGAAATGGGGCTCAGCACAACTCTCTGACATGGGCTAAGTGAGAGTGCAGAACTAGGAGACAAGTCCAGCCTCTACTGCCCTACACAACTTTTCTTCCCCTCTGAGCCACTTTTCCCCTCTGTACCCAGTCTGTCAGATCCTCAGCTACTCTAATTAGCATTATTTCTTTCAACGCCTTGGGGAGATACCAATATTTGTTTCTTATGTGTTGATTAAAGACAGAAACACTGGAATGTGTGCATTCCAATCCATGACCTACCAAGCCAAGTCCTTGGCTGCACACACTTTCTCTTGCTAAGGAAAGAGCAAACAGCATGTCAGACATTCAGAATATCTTTCTGGATGTCACTGAGCTACTCACTACTTTTGAGTACAGAATAAAAATCTATGAAGAGAAGCCAAGCCATAATCTTCACTGAAATCTCTACAAACTTCAATTAGCATTTTCTTTCTTCTTTTTTTTCTTTTTCTCCACCTTTCATTCTCAATTTTAATTTCTGCTGGCCATCACCTGGTTTTCTGTTCATGGTCAGGTGCATGAGCTGCTAAAAAACCAAGACACACAGGAGATTTGGTAATTCAGATCTATGGGCTGCATTGCCTGTGACCTTTACTTAGAAAGTTTTGAAAGAAACACGAATCTTCTGCCTGGTTCCTTTCCAAAAAAATAAATTAATACAAAACCAGCACACTGGGGAAAGAGCTTGCAAGGTGTGGTGAACAACACTTGATTTTTGTGCCATTTGTTCTTCCATTTTCCAGTCTTGCTCAGGCATTATTAATCCTGCTTATTTTGGAAGATCTGAATGTGCCTGACTCTACAACATAATTTAAAGGAGTGAGGAGTTGCTTTGCATGATGAAAAACACTGTGAGTGATGATCCCAACAGTCTGTGACTCTCAAGTTCTACTGCACTGCTGAGCTTGTGCAGTAGAACTTGTTAACAATGGTACAGAAAGTGGAACAGGTATATTGATTTTTCCCCACCCAAAAACTGGTACTTTATGCTGAACCTTATTTTTGCTTTTCTTAAAATTTGACCACATGCATCATTTAAAAAGCAGAGATCTGTTATTTCTATGGAAAAGGAATTGTATGTCTGATTTTGTGGAACCTGACTGTTTCTCAGCCACATGGGATGCAATTCAGTAAGGAATGTTGGCTGCAGAAATACAAAAAGATATGACAGCATAGAAGAAAAACTGAAGTGAGTCAAAGCAGTCTGGGGTGAGACTTGAACATGAGTCAATAATGTCTTGCTAGTACAGCAAAAATGTAAGGAGGCCTATTATATATTGGACTTCTGAAATAATGCTTCTGCTCTGCCTCGTGCTGGAAGGCCATAGCTAGAGAACTGTCCCGCTTTCAGCACCGCACTCCAATAAAGATGTAAAACACCTGGAAGAAATCCGTAGGGGAATGAGTAGAACAAGCAAGGAGCCAGAAATTTTGCTGAGTTGAAGAAATGTTGATGGAAGCTGAAAGATCAGTCCTAGAGAAGACCCTTTCACAAACATAATGACTTACTGCAAAGACAGAGACTAACTTTTTGATCATATCTACTGTAGTTGAAATAAGAAGTAATTAGTTTAAATCACTGCAAAGGAGACAATTAAAGCTGTAGTAAGAAGTCTCTTAACTTTTAATCTATGAAGGCAGTGATATTCTGTCATAGGCTTTTGAGAGCATGTTAGATAAACATCTCTCAGGAGCAGTTTAACTTGATCTGACCTAATTGCCTTAAGGTAATGGGGTGATGTACATGCTCTTTTGAGGATCTTTTCAAGTCTATTTTCAGAGCTGGTACTTCCTCAGATTTATGGTATGACATGACATGGCTTGGTTTGGCTTGCTCACCATGAACAGAGCTGTGAAGTCCCTGCAGGCACTTTGTGTTTATACTGCAGATGAGTAAAAAGGAGAGATCTCTTATTTTATTAGACAGCCATCTTTCATTAATGAAATGAGTCCATCTGACATCATGAAGATGTAAACATCTGGGATCCCTAGAGCTCCACATCAGTCTGTAGACTAATAACAGGTGGAGTGGGACATGGCTGTCCCAGAACACTGAAAATAATAGGGATGTCTCTCAACAACAGCATATATCTTAGAAGGAGATTCATTGCTTGAGAAGAAAAATGGAGCTCATTTTATAATGGGAACCAATACTGATGTTACTGTGGGGTTCTTCATTTTTCTGTTGATTTAAATTTTGATTATGTGTTGTGCCTGTAAACAGCAGATTCACACTCTTATTCCTGTGTACAGCTTTTTGTCTTCTGTCATACGGAAATTTTCCAGACGTCAATCAAATCTCCCAGACTGACAACCTGTAGAACAGCCACTTGAGCTTGCCAGGTTGAGGTGATAACTTGAGCTTGGGTTGCTGTGACATGTTGGTTTGGTGATACACAAGGCAAGGTTTTCTCTTGCTCAGCCCTTCCATTTTTCTGGGCCACTGGCAAAGTAACTATTTTTCTGTGTTTATATGGAAGCCCAGGCCTGTGTGATGCAACAGCAGGCAGGCTTGTCTGCTACAAACATTAAGAAGTGATAAGCTGAGCCCTTCTGAGCTCCAAAACAACCTCATGGATTTTTACAGTTTATTTGCTGACGTTTGGAGTCCTTAATACTGAGGTTATAAAGGGCTTTTAGAAAGAGAGACCTACCTCTACCTCAGGCCCAGCATCAAAGACTGGGATAGTCAAAATCCATGAGGGCTGTTAGCAGTGGGGATGTGCCAGTCAGCTGGCAGCCCTGGCTTTGTGACACCGCCATGCAGCTTGGGGAGCTGATGTGAGGGCCTGGCCTCTGGACCATGAAAGGGTCACACATCTGTTCTGCTCAGCTGATGCCCAGACCTTGCTTTTTTTGAGCACCTGGGCTCAGCCCCATATCTCGCTCAGCTAGAGGCCATCCAAAGGACCCCATGAAAGGGCTGGCATCTTGGCTTGTGTCCTTAGGCTCATATGCTCTCCCTGAGTCAATGCTCAGAGCCTGCCAAGAGGCAGCTGAGCCTCAAAGACAACCTACTGAATTCAGCAAGCTGTTAGTTTGGATCTAATTCAGCCCAAACAAAATGCAGGAGACCAGCTCTGAGTGAGGAATATGCCATTTGTATGAGGCCATTTCTCTAACCAGAAGTTTGTAGGAACTTCATGTAGAACATGAAACAGCTGGGGACTTATCTGCTGCCAAAAGTTCTGCTGCAACCCAGTACTGCTGCTGTGTGAAGTGGAGGAAGCCTGCAGAGGCTGTAGCTCTATCACCTGCTCTTTTCAGGGACCCAAAAAACACGGTCCATCCTGCACATGGGTTTCTCCTGAGGCTGTTCAAGGCCATGCTGAGTTGCTTTCTTTGGGCTGCCAACACGAAATAACACTGGTAGCTAGACTGGCTGCCAACCATCCATTTTTGGTTAAGTGAAAATCCTTTGTTCCCAACTGTAAATTCCCCAGATGTCTTTGCTAAGCAAAATCAGAGAAACACTTAGTCCATCTGGTTCATCCTGGGTAATTTGTATATGTACTTTTTTCTTGTGGCCTTTAAAACACATTTTAATTTTAGTATCACACGCTGAACAACATTTAGAACGTGAGATAAAGATGCTGCTGCAGGAGGAACCAGGTGCAACTACATCTGAGTTTGGACCACTGCTGAAGCAGAAGCATTGACAGCAATCGCTCCCCCTACCAAACTGGAACAGCAGCCTGCTTTTATGGACAACTTTGGCATAAGAGCTGGAATTTGAAGTTATCAAGAAAATATCAGCCTTGGAAAAAAGCTGTCATTTACTTTGTTTCAGGGCTTAGAATAACTCTGTCCCCAAAAACATAATGAAGATGGCTTACCACTTCCAGCTAAAAAAGGTCTTAAAATTATGACCCTGTTATCCCAGCCCTGATACTACTGTCATGTGTTAAGAAATACATCAGGATAAGGCATTTGGGCTGTCTCTTGGTTCACGATATTGGAAGCAATACAAAGGCAAAAGAAAGGGATCAGCATTAAAAGATCCAGCGGACAGCCACTCTTGAGGTCTCCTCCTTGTGGCCTCAGGATGATACTGGCTTCACTTTTCCTACCTCTGCCTCCAGAGTCAGAGCTATGGTAGGGTCTGATTACCCAGATACCCAATTCCTACTGGGGTGGGAAGACTTGCTATCAGCTCTATCTTTTAATTTTTCTACCACATTCCATTTTTAAATTTCCTCTTGCATTTCACTCCTCATGTCTCTCATTTCAAAAACCCCTCCTCTGCCCTGGAGTCGGAGCCCCTGCCCGGCCCTTCAGACTTTCAGGTATGGGTATCTATGTCTCTTTCTCCTGTCTTCTTTTTCCCACCCAAACTGTCGTTTGAAATACTCTCATTCTGCTTTCTTGCTCAAACAGGATCCCAGACTCCAAATTGCATGTGCTTTTATTGATTTGTCACGAGAGTTTTCATTCAGGCTGGCTTTCACATTCGATGAAGCTCTTGCTTCCCTTGGAATACCTTCTCCTTCCTCTCTCTCCATGGGGAGCATGTGTAAGCCATTATGTTCATGGCAGATTCATGACCAGAGGAAAGCCTGAAGTACTGGTAACTGGTAAGAGCAATAATTGGCAACCAGGCATTTGCACTGCTCTCATTTCAGGAGAGTCAAGTAGTTGGGAAGAACATGTCAGGACCTGTTGAAGTGGAGCAGGTCCTGCTGTGGGATGGACTGGGTAGCAGGATGTGGTCAGGTTCAGCTCTATCTTGTTCATTTCTCCCCCTAGGGCTGCACCCCATGACCCCCTTGTGCACTCACCCACATGCACATTTACATATGCATAGACTGAGTGCCTCCATAAATGTTGGAAAAAAATCACTGTTTGAGATGATTTAATATTAAATATCGTTTCTGTTATTAGTAACCAGGTATTTTTTCTTTTGTTTTGAAGTGATTTTTTTTCTTGGCAGAATTCTTTATAGAAAGCTGTTCATCTTCAGGGCTCATATTTTGCATTTTAGATGTCAACATTACACAAAGTTAACACCAAATCTTTACAGTACTGAGGTAAGGTGGGGTCTAATCCCAAAAATGTACAGTTTCAGATTAATCACAGTTTTGATTTGAAGCTCTGACAATAGACAAGAGAACATATGCTCATATGCTTCTGTTAGCTCAGCTCTGAGGAGAAAATAGTACGACACAGAGTACACGGGTGATTCACCCTTCCTCTGAGCTCATCTGCCATCTCCTCTGTAGGCTGTGGAGCACAACAGGGAGCTCTCTGAGTGCCTTGAGTATGGATACACAGTGGTCCCAGGCATTCTACACCTGGGCATATGGAATCACTGAAGATCTGGTAGCACTACTTGTATGAGAATCTGTGTTGGCCCCAAAGCCCCAGCCAAATTCCTCTTCTTACTTCCTGATGCCCTTGCCAGTTCCACCTGGCTGCATTACAAATTATTTCCTAGCCAGTGATGGGGAGCTGCCAGAGGTAGCTACGAGCTGGCACAGGCTCATGGTCCCTCCAGGCAAAATGTGGTGAAGGGGAGCCCTCTGGAAGGAAAAGCTGTGGAAGTTGGTTTTGCAGAGCTGCTGTTGTGTTTAAGACTTGGCTGGCAGTAAAGCAAAAAAAGGAGGCTGTGGTAGGGCCTGCGAAACCTCTCTTGGCGAGCAGCTTCATTCACCAAGGCCATGGCTGAATAGTGTCATACATGCCTCCTTGTCTGTCATGTAGCAAGAGGTGCTTTCCAAAGGATAAGGAGTGAGCATGAAGGTAGAGTAAGAAGGTAATTTCCTGGGCACTACACAGTCTATTTATTTCCTGATTCCAGATCACAACTGCTACTGTAAAGAGTTTCTGTAGGCACAGTTCTCTGGGCTGAACAGAGTTTGAGCTGGCCCGTACTGTGATAGAGGGAGCACCTGTCTCTGGGAAGCAAAGGAGAGGGGAAGTTTTCCCCTCCCTACCTCTGTGGGACCACTTACATGCCCTTCAATCTCACAAGCTGCTGCCTCAAAGTTACATACTGCCATGGGTTTCTTCTTATGTTCTTATCGTGTATCTATGAACTTACCTTCCTTCAATTGCAGCTGTGTGAGGAGCCAGGACAGTGCCTTTTCATCACCTTCACTGAGGCAGGATCGAGACTGTTGTTGGGGAGGAGGAGGAAGGGGTGGTACAGCCTGCAGCACCTTAGTAACCAATGAACTCCTAAAGAACAATCTCTAGAATCCACTTCTTACCAGCTGCAGTGATCTTAAGTAATTGGTTATGCAAATACATGGATAGTATTAAGAAACCTGATCATTTACTGCGCCCTCCCAAGCATCCCACTTGGGGGTCACTTTAGCCCACCACTGTTCCTCCTTATTTAAATAACTCCCGCCCAAGCCTCTAAAATACTGTGCAGATTAAGAAATTTCACCATAGAAACTTGGGAAGAAGATCAGTGTCCTTCAGGGTGCAGGAGGAAAGGTGAATAACCAACCAGAGAAGATGGATAGTCAGCAGGAATTTAGTTTGATTTCATACCCTCCCCTTTCCCTTCTCCTGTTCCTAGGAAAAAAGCAAATCAAAAGGGTATCATCAAGGGACTGAGCATAAAGAAAACAGTGCAGATAAACTCTCTGTTATATGAAGCATGAGAACACAGCCACTCCTGGGCCTGCTGGCTATATTTTGGGGAGAACATTTACACAGATGAGGCTTGTAGAGGAATTCTGGGGAAGGTAAATGGAGATGCACAGCTAAAGGGGTTGCTCTGCACTCAAGATCCTCCTTTTCATCTTAGAGGCTCTGGGATTTCACTAGTAAGCAAGAATATCCAGATCTTTGCCTTCCCATCAGTTCTGGAAACTAGTCATACCCTCTCCCTAACTTTAACAGAGACTTCTCCACCCTGTTCAAGCCACTTTTACCAACAGCAACTGTTAACACATATTTGGAAAACTTCCACAACCAGCATCTGTTTGTCCTTTCTTCACACTTTCAAAAACAATTGTGCAGCAGGAAGGAAGCCTCCCCCTCTTCTGCCCCCTCCAATTGGAAAAATCACATCTAATCTTGCTGTCTTTTTTCCCCGCTGTGTATCCTGCCAAAATTGGGTGTTGCTATGAACTGCAAATAGTGTGTCTAAGCCTTTGGTCATTTTTTTTTCTAGTTCAATTATCATTCTGCCCATGAACCTGGATTTGGCTCGTATTTTGTATCCCATGATCATCTCATCCCTCTCTCCTCTCACCCTCAGTTCCTGCTTGCTGTCCTACTGCTCTGCCTGGCACCTACCATTTTGTTCCTGCTGTTTTACCATGAGATGGATGAATGGGCTCACTTCCCATTGCACTGAGGACACTTTAGCCTTGCTGGGTATAGGCAGGGGCCTGTGTTCATTCCCCTGTGTACTGCATGTTGGCATACAGATACACCCCCCAGCTGAGCTAAAGCTTTGTTTACTTTTTGGGGTTCCAGGATGTGTATTTTCATATTGCTACTTGACTGCTCCGCAGAAATATACCATCAACTTGTAGTGGACATGGCTGTCCTGAACAGTGTGTCTACAACTCCCTACAACAAGGTTTACCCTACAAGGGTAGAACTGGGTGGCCTCTGCCCACACCTCCACATCTGGCTGTTAAGGACCACTCACTGGAAAAGGCGTGTCCCTAATTCTCTCAAACTCCGTGTCACTGGATGAAAGTCACCAATTCTTTGGTGACTTCCTTCTTCCAGCCTCTGGTGTGAGTGTCACTGTTTACAGGTGCTCTGGATGTCAGTCTATGTAAGGACAAGTTTTCTGAAGAAAATAAGTTGTCCTGTAGCACCTGAAGGCTCTCTGAAATCTTCTTCTTATGCACATTCAAGAACTTCCCTCTTTCCCCCACCCTTTGCAGTGCTCCTGGAGGCAAAGTTGCCAAAAACTGAGGAGACTGGAGCCTGCTGTGCCCTTTTTATATTAATATATACATGGCACTGATGCAGTGACAGTACGTCAGTAAAGCCATTGTGAGGGCTAAAATTATTCCCAGACAAAATGAGAGTCATGGCCCTACATCTCCAGTGGCTGGAGAATGCCCTTTCTCTTACATTAAGGTCATGAGTAACAAGCCTGTCTCTGCTTGCATGAGCTTTCCTGGGGCAGAGACTGTTTGCGTAGGTGGTGTCCTCTTCTGCATTGCCTGCAGGATGAATCCTCATTTCACTCCTAGTGAAGAGACACATGCAGCTGCAGGATAAACTGTCATCAGCAATAGGAAGTAGGGGAGAGTCACCTCTATTTGAATTTTTTATGTGCTCTGATGTGTTTAGGATATAGAAGACTGCATGTGCCTGAGAACAAGACCCTTACTAATGCTGTTTTTTATGCAGTACTAAGTACAGCTTGCATGCACTCAAGCACATCTCTAACCCTTATTTTCTGGTCTGGTTCACAACCACTTACAGAAATTCCCTCATTTGTCCTCCCTGTCTTTAAATTGTCTTCCTAGCAGCTGTAGTTCCATTTATTACTTAGATAGCTGTAGTAATGGGCACAGGTCCTCACTAGTTGTGACCCAGATGTGTGAACCAAGGGCCATCTGAAGAAGGTGACTGTGCTGCCTCCAGAAGCTCTTTCCTTTACAGCAGCTGCACACTGTTTCTGATTTAGGGAAGCAGCTGCTCTCCACTGCCCACCTGAGGAACATGAACTTCTGGTGCCATCCCAGCTGATCTTAAGTTTTACACAACTGAGGTAGATCTGTCTTATTTCAGGGACTTATATGCGACTTTTAGATGGTCTCTTCCCCAGCCCCAATGTGAGCTGGATATGTTCCTGTACTAAAGAATATGACTGAAGATTTTTCAGAGACAGAGATTTCATAAAGTGATAGAATCATAAACATCCTGAGCTGGAAGGCACCCACAAAGTTCATTAGATCCAACTCCTGGCCCTACACAAGGCAACTCCAAGAGTCACACCATGTGCCTGAGAGCATTGTCCAAATGTTTCTTAAACTCTGTCAGGCATGGTGCTGTGACCACTTCCCTGGAGAGCCTGTTCCTGTGCCCAAACACCCTTTGGGTGAAGAACCTTTTCCTAATATTCAACTTAAACTTCTCCTGACACAGCTTCATGCTGTTGCCTTGGGTCCTGCCACTGGTCACCAGAGAAAAGAGATTAGCGCCTGCCTCTGTGCTTCCTGTCGTGAAGATGTTAAAGACGAGGTCCCCCCTCAGTCTCTTCCAGGATGAGCAGACCAAGGATCTCAACTACTCCTCACAGAGCTTCCCCTCAAGGCCCTTGACCATCTTTGCAGCCCTCCTTTGGACACTTTCTAGTAGCTTCTTATCATTTTTATATAGTGGTGCCCAAAACTGCCCCCAGCACTCAAGGTGAGGCCACCCCAGTGCAGAGCAGGGTGGGACAACCCCCTCCCTTGCCTGGCTGGCAATGCTGGGCCCAATGCCCCCAGGACACAGTTGGCCATCCTGACTGCTAGGGCACACTGTTGGCTTATGTTCAATTTGCCTTTTCTCTTGATGTTTCTCTAACAACTCTCTTGAATTTTGGCTGGAGAAGAATGTGGCCAGATACCACAGCTGGAGTATGGGATGCCACAGCCAACTGTCTGCAGATACTGTGTCTGCTGGAACCAAAGCACACAGCACTTGGCTGAACTTTGTCTGTTCAGCTCTGTCTCAGTTTCTGTGTTTCAGCTGTTGACACTGACTACCATGGGATGAAACCACTCATGTATATCCTGCAGTTGGGAACACGTCCCACTGCTGGGGCAAGTCACACTGAGAGTATGTTTGTGGCATTTACTGATCCCCTTATTAGCAGTTTCAGAAAAGGACCTTTGAGCCAAGGAGACAGAGCTCTCAGAGAAGATCAAACTGCTGGAGAAGGTCTAAACAGGCCCTCTGGGCTGACAAAATAGGCTCCAAAGCTGTTGGTCCTGCCCTGTTGTTAGCACCACATTCTCCTACAAAAGAAAAAAACAGGACACAGGAAGCACCAACACAAGGTGGGAGAATCAAGACCTCAATCCAATGTACTAATAATACTTAGCACTGTACATCACTGTACTGTTACTTACAAACATTAACTGATACATCCTCACAACACCCCTGCGAGGTAGGGAAGTATTATTATCCCTAGTGTACAGATAGGGAAACCGAGGCACCAAGAGGCTAAAAGTGACTTGCTCAAGATCACACAGCAAGGCATTGGTAGAGCCAAGGTAAGAATGGAGACGTCCCTTGTTCCCCACCCCATGCTGCCCCCTCCCTAGATAATGTTGTCTGTCTGGACACAGGGAACCAAAGAGTCTCCTTTGAAAAGCAATGCCTGGACTTGTTGCCTATGAATAATTTTTATTTGCCTTTAATGAATTATTTCACAGTTTTTCCCTCACACTGTACACCATTCTTTCACAGTCCATTCAGCACTCTGTGGTAACCCACAGCCTTCTCCTTCAGCACCGGGACAGCTCAGCAGGGGGTTCATAGGGTGCTCTGTGCTTTCATCAAGAGGATGTTTAGAAAGAGTTTTCACTGACAGTAGACTGGGAGCATGTGAGCTCTCACTGGAGACCAGTAGCACACACTGGAGAAGCAGGCAGAGGGAACTGATGGTAAAAAGGCA
>VZTT01038069.1:4012-17649 GCA_013400855.1 Buphagus erythrorhynchus | reverse complement strand
AAAAAAAAAAAAAAAAAAAAAAAGCACCACCAGAAAAATAAACAACAAAAAACCCAAACAAAACAAAAACAACAACAACAACAAAAATCAACAACCAATCATTCACAAAGAGATTGCGGCAAAAAGTGCATCTGTGATTACATATGACAACACGGAATCCAAAATGTTTTTAAAGAAGGCATAGAGAAAGAGAAATACTACTCTTGTATTTCTTCCTTCACACCCTCAGAAGCATAGATTGCTTTCCATAAATAAGAAAGCCAGTGCCATCTCCATTTCATAACTGTGCTGTTTCTTTCAGTCCAAGGAATGTTTTGTTGAAAATGTGGGAGAAACTTGTGCCTATTTTGAATCCTTTCAGTCTTTTATCTGCACAAAGAGGAATTAATTCACTTAGTTTTTATGGGGTATAGTTAGAACTGTTGTCAGTGGCAGAGCTGGGATAAGACAAGACTATCCAAAGTAGCCAAGAGAGGACAGACAAATGCTAGACAGGTTTTGTTTGCACAAGAAAGTATTTAATTGAGAAAGGAACCGAGGTAATTTACCTAAGGTTCCTCCATGCTGGGGAATTTTTAAGTGAGAATAATTTACCATTTTATCTGAGACTGAATAATCTCTTCTGGTTCAAGGAGAAAATAATCGAGATATATTGTCTCATTTTCTTACACACTATAACTGAAAGCAAGCCAAGTCAGTCCTGAATATCAAGGAGTTTCTTTTTCTCACCAAAACTGTTCCCCCACTTTACGCTCCATTGTAAAGGACTGTTTACACACTCAAAGCATCACAGAATGTTTGGAATGGGAAGGGACTTGTGGAGATTGTCTTGTCCAACCCCTTGCCTAGACAGGGCCACTTACAGCCAGTTGCCCAGGACTTCTGCTTTTGACATACAAATGCATAGGCTCATCACACAAGGGAGTGGAAAGCAAAGCAGAATTTTTATTTTCTTTTCTTGTCATTGAAACACCAGCATAACACAATTCAGAGGCAAAAACTTTTTTCTGTCTGTTAAAGAAAACTGTTCAATGCTTCATGTAGATCTCAATAGGAGATTGTACACTACTGCTTTGGACAAAACTGTTAGATGTTTTCATGCATATTTGTCTTTTTTTTATCTTGTAATCTCAATTTGAAAACGTTCCACAGTGTTTAAACTGGTCTATAAATGAATGATCTCCTTTCTGCCATATCAACCACCCTCAGGCTGATTGGTGTCTTAGGTTGGCCTAAAGATGTTATACCACAGGAAGGAAGTGCCTCATGTCTTGCTGAATAAAATATTCCAGGTCAAATAAATTGCTCTAAAAGTCAATAGAAAAATTCATCTGTGAATGTGAGAGGCCAACAAAATGTGCTAGCTGAAGATATTACTGTGTAATGGATGGTTTAAAACTACAAAGGATAGCATTATATGTACTGAATCAAGGAACATAATTATGTTGGTTTTCCTTCCATATTTTTAAAAACAAGGTTCAGCTGAAAACCAATATAGAACTAATAAAAGTACATTTCTAATCTAAAAGTGTAGCTGTCATTCCATAATAAAATAAGCCAATGTCTTTACTCTAAGAAAAATGCAAAACCTAAAAAACTCCTTAAACTCATTTTAAAATCAATACCAAGTAAATCCAAAGTAAATCTTACCAAGCAAATCCAAAGACTTCCTAATACTACTAAGATGCCATTTGACATAATTGTTTATAGTTATTAGGCTTTCCCATTTTTAAAAAAAAAATATTTCATGTTTTATTAAATGTCAGTCCTTTTCTTACTTTTTTAGCTTACTGCCTAGTAGAAATGTAAGGTTCTGGCAATTGGCTAACTAGGGATGTAAAAATACACACTAAGTTTATAAAAATTTAGCTATAGAATTCCAGGGTAATGGAAGATGTGCCCACCTAAGAGCATGAGCTACTACTTTACTAGAGAGAGCATTTACCAAAACTCACATAAAGAGATTTTGCAACCCAATAAGACAAAGCCAAAAAAAGATGATGGTGAAGATTTCAGTAGTTGTATGAAGTTCAAAATTTCAGACTCTCTACAGAAGTGATATCTATTGAGGCAGAAAGCAATTTTGACCAGTCTCTAAATTGCAAACCCTGGGTACTTGCTTATAAACACTTTTGCATAAGCTTTTTGCATTCAGTGATGTAGACCCTGAGATATCTCCTTAAGGTCTCATTGCTAATGAGAACATGCAGTGGCCATTGTGGTCGTGCCTCATTTATTTTGCAGTTGTCTCCCTCCATTATTATGGTTACTGATTACATTTTGGCATAAACACACTTGGTATGTATCACTTTCTGTTTCTCAATACTATTGCAATGGTGTCCTTAAAATTATGAGTGACAATAGAAGATCTAGGAATTTTAAAACTGAAAACACCCTATTTCAGAAAAGGGAAAATGTGAAGCTTGCTGTTATATGATGTGACACAGCATATTTCCTAGAACAGCAAAATCAGCTGTTTTGTGCCTACTGGTTCTATTACCTTTTTTTTTAAGTAACTATATAACTTGAAACTTAGCCATATGGATGTCTGCATCATCCTGCAGAAGAAACATCTGACTGTCTATAAACATTTGTATGGCTGTTTTTAACACTACCTTTTTCCTTTTTTTGTTATTCTACTGTTGCTTGACTAAGGTAGACTGCACATCTGTATAGAAGTTTATCCTATGGATAAATCATGTGTCTTTCAATTACTCTACAAATAAAGTTCTGTAACTCATTGTGGATGAGAATAAGGAAGGTCAGAGAAAGTGCTGAGAGGGTTAGAAAGCAGAGTAGCACACTTTATTAAGATTAACAGCTGCAAACTGAATGTTGCTTATAGCAAGACAGATTACATAAAACAGGTGAATCCTTTCATGAAGTCTTATATCTTCTATATTCCTTATTGTAAGGAGCTTACTCATAGCCCTGTAGCAACACCTTCTCACCTAGCAGGATTTTTAAGTGCTCAGTCAGGCTGGCTGGGCTGATGGCTTGCTGGCTGGTTGAATGGGTAAATCCTGCTAGCCAAGATCACCTCAGGCTTACCCTAATGTGCACGCTTGTTATTGCTGACTGCCTGCAATCATAAGCATTGATGGCATATACGGTCTTCAGAGTATGGGCCAGACAATCCACAGGCTGAAAAAAAAAAACCAAAAACCTGAGGCTTTTTATTAAAACACAGCTTTTTAGTGGGAAAAATAAACAAACAAGCACACAAATAAATACGTAAGTATATAAGTAAATATCCAGGCTTCCTCATTATTCACCTTCCCCTCATAATTCACCTTCCAGAATAGCTGCTGCGCTGCTCAGTGCTGTCCCAAAGGCAGTGAAGGGTATCCACCTCATTAAAAGGTGTCCGGCCCCAGAGGGCAGCCAGCCCGGCCCGCGAGTGCGCGCCCGGCCGCGGAGCCGCCGGCTCACAGCCGCAGCTCCCGTCCGACCTGCGCTCACCCCCGCCCGCGTAAAGGAGGATCCGGGGCTGCATTTCATTTTTAATTGACTTACAGCCTCCTCCCCAGCACCCCCGCACCGCCCCCCCTCCTCTCCCCGCCCCGGCTGCGCTTCCAGACACACTTTTCTTGTTGCGAACGGCGTGAGCATCAGGTGCGGGCGAGGAGGAGCGGCGCCGACCCCGCCTCCGAGATGCTGCTGCGGCGTGGGGAGCTCGGGGCAGGGCCTGCGGGTATCCCTGTTCCCCTGGCTCTGCCCCCATCCCAGCGGGATTCAGCGGCTTTCCCGTGCCGGCTGTTCCCTAGCCTGGCCGCATCAACAGCGGTGCAGAGGAGCTGGGAGATCCCATTCTGCTCCCCTTGCACTTCTGTGGCACATATCTTCCCTTCTCCTCGTCCCTCCCCGCCGACCCAGCCGTGCGCTTGGCTCCTTGCCCTTTCTTGCCGCCTCTCCTCGCCCGGGCCAGGAGCGCCGGGGCCGCGGTGCTGCCGGAGTCAGGTGCCGGCTGCCGCGGCTCTGCAGGGCCGGCTCCAGAAGCCAAGAGGGCACACAGCCCTTTCTGTTCATCCCCTCCTCCTCCCCTCTTGTTTTCATTGAAACCATTTCAAATCCTCTCAATACTCTTGTTATTATTATGTTTTCTCTACTGTATTCTCCCCTTCTCCCTCCCCGCCCTGACCATTAGCCCTCCGCAATCTTGTCAAAGGGATGGATGTTTGGGGTGGGATGCAGCTGGGGAGGAAGATAAGTCCTAGACGCGGGGGGAGGGCGGGAGGGAAAGGGAGAGATTTTGCAGTCGTCTCTGGGCTGATTGGAAGAGGGAATCATTGTATGTACGGCCGGAGGATTAGCAGATAAACTTTTATTGCTCCCTTTTGTGTGTCTGTGTGTGCGTGTATTTGTGCGTGCGTGGGTGTGGATGTGCTGAGGAAGAAGTCGCCTCTCAAGGGGGAAAACCTTCTCAATTTCCCTTCGGCAGGTGCCAGGTCAAGGAGGAGCATTTTGCCTGATCCATGAACTGATTAGGAGAGGGGAAGCGATCCCTCTCCTCTTACCCTTCCTTTCCCAGTTTTGAGATCATTCCTTCCCCACCATCGCCGCC
Source organism: Buphagus erythrorhynchus (assembly GCA_013400855.1). Lineage (NCBI taxonomy): Eukaryota > Metazoa > Chordata > Aves > Passeriformes > Sturnidae > Buphagus > Buphagus erythrorhynchus. Next base: position 13,085 of record VZTT01038069.1, on the reverse strand, counting down.
CTCCCGTCCTTCCCCTCCTCTTCCCCTTCCCCTGCGCTGAATGAATGGAACTGTCTCCACGGTTTTCTTCTGCTTCTCGCCCTGGACTGGAGAAGTGAGGAGGCATTTATCTATCCTCATCCGTCTCTTTCTCGCTCCATCCATTCCCGAGGGGATTTCAGACCGTGCAATGTGTTCTCAGCCTCTCGCCGCTGCTACCACTTGATACTATGTTACGCGCAGGGAGAGGGTTTCGCAAAAATGGATTTATTCGATTTTAAAGGATTTCTTCTCTAATAAGGTTCTCATTGCACACAAATATGACTAAATCCCCTATTTGGTAAATCTTTCTCTCCCCCACCCCTCCTCTTTGGGTTCCCTCCCGCCCGCCCCCACCCCTTCAGAGGAACAAGCACAGGGAGCTGATGACGGACCCATTAATCCCTTCTTCAATGCATCAAAAGAAGCCGAAGGGCTGGAAGTCGCTGGGCTCGGAGTCCTGCAGGAAATGCTCCGATCTGCTTTTGGTTCTGTATGAAACTGGTGACTAGGGGCTCGGCTCGCTCCGTCGCCGCCCGCCGGCACCTGGATGCGCGGGCCGCCGCCGCCGCCGCCGCCTTGCCCGCCGCCGCCGCGATGCACCGCTCGTGGCGGTGCTGGTGATCGCTCGGGTGTGATGGGATTGAGCCGGCGGTGATCATTTGAAGGCGGTGAGGGAGAGAGAGGGAGAGGAAAGGCTGCTCCGCTCTGCTGTGTGTGGGCTTCGGGATTTTTTTTTTTCCTTTTTTTTTTTTTTTTTTTTTTTTTTTTTTTTTTTTTTTTGTTTTNTTCTTCTTCTTCTTTTGCTACTTCCATCCTCTCCCCTCCACTGGAAGTCCTCCCGTATCTAAATGGAATTAGTGGAGACCGAAGCCCCTTGTGTAAGGAACAGACATGACCCATGGGCGCAGCTTCTTTCACAGTGAGTATCTAGTATCTGTCTCCCCGTTCCCACCCCGCACCCCTGACCGAGCTCCGCCGCCGCGCACGGGCTCCTGCCCTCCGCTGCCTCCACAGCTGGCGGAACGGGACGCCCAGGCTCCCGCGGCGTGCGGGCGAACTCCCCCCACGCACACACCGCATCCTCTCCCCCAGCACGCTGCGGTGCACCGGAGGGGACCCGGTGTCTGCCAGCGCCGTGGGGCGGGCGGCGGGGCACGCTCCCGGGGCTGGGGGCTTTCACCTGGGCGCGACGCGCCTGCTGGCTCTTGCCGCGCCGGGAGAGAGCGGACGGGAGCTGCCCCCGCTGTCCGCGGCGCTGCCGTGNGGGGCGGGAGCGGCCGCACCGGGCACGGATCTCGGGGAGCTGCGGGGCGGGGGCGGCGCCTCCGGCTGAAATCCACCCGGATCAGCAAGGAGGCACCGAGATATGTCACCTACTCTTCCAAGACCTTAGGGGCCTCAAGCTGCGCGGTGGGACCCCCTCTCCCGCCTCTGTTTCGCAGAGGGTCCGCTGTGCTGAAGGGGCTTGACTGGCCATAGTTCCTCCCAGCACTTCTCTGTGCGCCCGCACCTGTGCAATAGCGCTACGGCCAGGTATTGCTTGTCCAACAACACTTCGCCAGGCTAAGCCACGTCTGTGCCAAAGCACAGCCTCCTAAAAGCCTGGCCAAGAGATAAATCACTTAATGTACAGCTTGTAATGAAAAAATGCACAGATCCAAAAAAGATGGAAAGATGCGTAATCCGAGTGGCACTAGAAAGCACGATTATAATTACACCTGTGCTTAGGAGGGAAAGGGGGAAGAGGAAGACAGTGAGAATGCAACAAGAAATTCTGTGGAAACTTTAAAATAATTCCCAAACCGAGATAATCACAATATTGTCGCTATGCTGCCAACACTTCCCAAGTGACAGTTTTCAATGAGTGAAGATTCCATAGTCAGTCTCTTTGGGGTCTTGTTTCTTCCCCTCTCTGAAAAGCACTGCTCTTTTCTGTGGTTTGAGAAAGAAAAAGACGTGAGAAATTCAAACTTGAAATTGGGTATCATGGGTGTATTTGTGCAGAGGGATCATAGAATAAAATGGTCTGCCTTGTCTCCTGCTTCTGTTTTTGTGTTGGCTTTTCCCAAGAAGACCACAATTTCAGTTACTTTCTGACAACATGCATATTTTGGTGCTCCTCTTAATAACACTAAAGAAAGACTCTTTCTTTCTCTTTTTTCTTTTTTTTCCTAAGATGAGAGAAGTGTTTCTCTTTATTTATCCAAATATTAGATATGTCCAGAATAAAACCAAAACCCCAAAACACTTAGTTTCTAAATCTCTTCTTGTCTATTAGACTTTATTATCAAGATTATTTTGAATGCTCACTAATAAGAAATACTGACATAATAACATGTAAGTATATCTCTATGCTTTGGGAAAACAGCTCTGTGATTTGGAAACCTCTTTTCTAGCAGTTACAGATGGAACTGAAAAGACCTGTGTTTTTTTTGTCATCTTGGCAATTATATATCTGTGACTTGGACCAACTCTTTACTTCTCTGAATTACATTTTCTTTTCCATATAGAAAATGAGGGGAGACCTAACAGATAAAGATGCTTAAAATGAAGCTGTAAGAATCAGATAAGAATTTTTATTAATTTCCTAATTGTCAAACAAATGGAGTTTGGTTATCATGTGTCCTATTTTACCTTCCACAAGTTTGTGGGAAGAAGGAATACTGACAGCTGATTCCATATTTGAACACCAATCTACTTTACACTATTGAGAAATTAGGTGTAGGCTGGTGAAGATTACAGGCATAGATACATTATGATCACTGCATGAAACACAGCTAAAGTACATGAGCAACTCAGCAGAGGGGTGATTCCTGCCTTGCCTTTGGATTTTGATACAGTCAGCAGGCAGAGTCCCAGCTAGCATGTATTTCCAGAATTCATCCCTGAAGAGAGTAAGGGCATGAATGGCTAGGCAGCATTCAGATCCAAGCAGAAAGTGTAGTGTTCTCACTGAATGCCCATGACACACAAGAGTTTTAACTATCAGTGCTGCCAACATCCGTCTCTAGGGGCTGTGAGCCTGACCAGGAAATAGAGAATTTGCTGCCAAGCCTTCATTTTCCCAGAATTTTAATCTTACCCTGCTTAATAGGGCAGCCATCATCCATGCCTTGAACCCTCTGTCACATGGGAAAGGCCAAAGACATAGAAATAGGGATCTCAGTGCCATCAGAATAGTGGAAATACAGAGACTGGCTTCCTTTGGGGTGAAAATTACACACAAATTCGATTAAAAAGGTGAAAACGTTGAAAGCACCATCTTGGAAAAGGTCATAGTTACTAGCCCATGGTGGCTTTTGGTATCTCTTGGGGAAAATAAAAAGAAATTATGCCATTCAATTACTTTTATTAATTGATTAGCTTTTCATCATAGTCATCAACAAAATGGTAGCTGACTGATCCAAAATGCTGTGAATAAGCACGCAATTTCATTTCCACCTTAAGGTCAGTGCAACCTGGGCACTGTGTTTGGGCCTAATGCCAAAGCAGCCAGGGCAAAACCCTAAGCACTCCAAGAACTGATGGATCTATTCTCTTCTGCTCTTGCTATTCCACTTTATCTGATAGCCAAAGATATGGATGATGACAAAGAAAATTAGTGTGTGGTTTCTTCGTAAGGTAGCTAGCTAGTCACTTTGATCTTCCAAATCAGTTTCATGATGACTGTACTAAGGGTTTGCCTCTTAGCCTTTTCTAGTCAAAATGTTATATTTGGAAATTCCCAGAAACCCAGTAATTATCTCCAGGTTGAAGTCCATTTCAGAAAGGTTGCATTTGTTTCCAAGAGGCATGGTTGTCCTATCATGGCTGGAGACAGTAGATACCTGTTTGTAAAATGGGCTGCAGATTCACTGCAGCAAAAAAGCAACACCCTCTCAACAAGTCAAACTAGATTAATGAGATTGTTAAGCACACACAATAATTTACTTCACTAGAGATTTGCAAATGCTTTGATGGATGTGGAGAACCCAACCCCTCACTTCTTTCCTACTCCCAGTACTCATTTTCAAATTTTATTATGCCATAGTGGTATTACGCCATTACTACATATAGTGGCACTGAAATTTAGTCTCTCTCTGTTAAAAGCAGCCACTTTTCTATTGCTAACAAAAGCTATTATTATATAAACAAGTATTGGTAAAAATGTTTTTCTCTAATATTAAAGAAAAAGGAAAAAATAGGATGAGAACATCAGTGCCTGTGGATTTTGTTTTAAACCCCAAAGATCTCCTCCTTATTTGCATACATTTGCAAAGATAAGTGCTTACAAGAACAGGCCATGATGAAACTTGTTTATACAATATGTGCAATTAAAAGATGCAAGTAAACATTAAACTTTTTCTTTACAGTAATGCTATTTCATTTGTATTCTTGTGAGATATATGAGTACAAGTGATTTGATTGCAGAAACTATCACTCTGTGATATTTAATGCATATTTCTCTTTCAGTTGTAGCAAGTCTAATCATCCTACATTTGTCTGGGGCAACCAAAAAAGGAACAGGTATGTAAACTTCAGACAACTTATTAGAGACCAAAATACGGATTTGAATTTTTGAAATTTTTAGTAGCTCATTTACTTCCAGTGTCTGCCCTTTGTCCCTTTGTTTGGAGTATGCACATGCCTGCATATACACAAAAAATCTAGGGGTGCTCATTAGGCTCAGCCTGACTCTAATTAAAGACTATAAAATATTCCCACTTTCAAATTTGGAAGTCCAGTTTGGGCACTCAGCTACCTACACTTAAAATCTTTTTTCTTGTTGAAGTATAATTAAAAACCTGAAATATGGTATCATGGGTGCATTTGTGCAGGAGGACTATAGAAAGAGATTCTTGAAAGCCTTGGATGCTCAGTGTGAGGAGAGCCTAGCAGGGAATGCTGCTAAGTACAGTCTGTGTCTGAACCTGTATCTGAATGCACAGTCCCTGCAGGCTCACTGTAGGAAACTAGGCTCCATGTCACACTCTGCCTGGATACAGACTAGGGTGAAAAAGAAATGCTTTGCAGAGTGTATTTCAGATCTCAGACTGTTAATATCATCCTTGGAAGGTGCTTGTTTTTCTCCACTGATCCTAAGAGGGAGCCTCAAACACCTTTATTCTGTGCACCAGGGGCTTAAGTCATATGGGACAGTTCTTTGATTATTAGATACCTCATTCAACAAGAGCAACACCAGTCTAGAACCTGCCATCCTTCCTTTTAATAGCAGCCAAGATATATTTCCTTCTGAAGATTCTGTCTCATTTCACCCTACTTGTCAAAGCAAGATGCTGAGGAAGGGTTCCCTGATCTTCTTCAGCTTGACCTGGCCCAAACCTTTGACTCTAGTCTCTCTGCCAGAGAGCAGAAAGAAATGCAATATTCAGGGCTGGGAAGAAAGCAGACAAGAAGGTCTAACTCTGCTCTCTGATGACTCACTCAGGAGAAGGAAAGTTCTGGGCTGTGATTTCTGGCCTCAGAGCTATTTATTAATTTTATACCAAACAGTGAGATAAAATTAATCTATGAACCAGATACCAGAAATTCCTCTGTTTACCTCTGTCCAGTGAATACAGACTAAATATGCTGCAGATTTAAAACACTTTATATATGATCATAATTCTCTGGGTTATTTCCTTGATTTTGTGACTGATATATTCCTGTATTATGGCATGAAGCTTGCTGATAGAGCACACGCTTGAGCTTTCTTAGATGTATGAGTGGGAAACTCATGCTTTCCAATTCTCAAGCACGCGCATTCCTTAGAAGGTTATCATTTTAAAAACAGTGCAAATTTCTTTTCCCCTAGACATCCAAATCTCTCCTCTGCTTTGAAAAAAATATTTTGAGTAAGAATAATATGTTTGTACCCCTGAAAAACAGCTTTCTTTCTCCCTAGATCAATAATCATACTCAATCTCAACAGAGAAGTTTGAGGCTACTGACAGAAAAGGGGCTGTTGGATTTATCCTGTTTGAGAGTTCCAAGTGTCACGTGGACATGATAATTTTTGAACTAATTATATTATGCTTAATGTCATCGTTTCACAGAAAAGCAAACTACTTCCGAAGGACAGCGACCAGTGCAGTGTGGAACTTGGACAAAATATGCAGAAGGAGGCATCTTCACTTCTCCAAATTACCCCAACAAGTATCCTCCGGACAGAGAGTGTGTCTACATTATAGAAGGTGACTAAAAGAAGAATCTTTATATTTTACTATCAGCTGTATTAAAAAGAATAGGTTTTATTATATGTGAAGAGTAGATAAAGTCATGGTAATAAAACTTTTCAAGACAAAAGATTTAGAGAACCTCTTGATATCTACTTTGATGTGACTCATAAATTAGTTAAGGTGGTAAGTATACACAACTCAGTAATAAATAGTACAATTTATTTCAGGATATTTAGAAAACCAATATAACCTAAAATGCTGTAATTTGACAGAAGGAAGGATATTTTAAAATGAGTAGTAAAAATGAACAAGGGAAACAAAAATGTTTTTGACTTTCATGCAGACATTTTGAACTTACCGTAACTGAACCAGGGATGACAAGTTTAGCTAAGCAAAGTGCAGTAAAAGAAGTCATCCAGAAAATATCTATATAGTGAGTATTAAAATTATTTTCCATCCAGTTGTTCATAAGAAATGAAAAGGAAAACACCCAACCTACAAAATAAAAACTAGAAAAGGATAAACATTAGCACAAAACAGCTCTAAAACTTAGTTTTTAAAGAGTATAAAATTGCAGGCGCGGAACTGATGTAGGAAAGGCTAAAGGTGTATTACAAACAAATTATGTGGTTTCTTTTCATTAGTCTCAGTACAATGGATGATGGAGAGATTGTTCTAATAATGAATCTATGGAAAGTAATAGAAATTAGAGCCTGTCAGAGCTCAGAAAAGATGAATCAGGTACTGTATAGTAAATCCCTGGAATTAAAAAGTTTCTTTCATGAGTTGTGAATACATGTAGAATAAAACAGTGATGGTCATCTATCTATGCTTCATTTAGAGAATTATTAATTAATTAATGATGGAACAAGGAATTACATAAATAATTATTTTATGAAAGATGCAGGTAGTACCAAGATATATTTCCAAAAATATATAGCCGATTTAAATTGAATTAGCTGTTCTAGACCCACACACACTATGTACTTTTAGAAAGTCAAAAGTCACAGCAAAATGACTGAATTCCACTTTGGTGCTAGATAACTTGACTGAAGTCAGAAGAAGTGATTATAAATAACGCAGCTAAACAAACTCTTAAAATAAAATTTATGCTCGTCTGTCTATATGTCTGAAATTTAAGCAGACATATGGTAAATATTTAAATTCCATTATAGTTTAGTGATTGGCTTAAAATAATAATTTTTTTTGAAAAAGATAAATGTGTAGGTTCAAACTGTATGTTGCTAGATCCATGTCTTTTTGCATATATTGATCAAGTTATCTAACACTTCTGTGAGACTAGGAAGAAGCAAGCATGTTTTATCTTCAAAGATCTGAAACACAGGATATTTTATTGTTAAAGTGAAATGGTGTACAAAATAACCCAGAATTTCTGCAAAATTTAGACCCATACCTCAGGTCATGAGATATTCTTCCTCACAATAAGATGGTGCTTGAAAGTCCAATATTTTAAAGATTTTTATAATAGTAATTAAGTGCTTATAAAAATATAGTTAATATGCTGAAAGATGCAAAACACACTGTTGAAATAACGTGCTTTAAAATATCTACAAATGGAAATGCCTAAGAACAATTTAAGAAGGAAAGAGTTAATCAATCAACTTCTATGACGAAGATGAAATTCCACATTGACAAGTTTAGAGCAATGTATAGGGAAAAGAGTAAACTCAACAGACATCTTGTTATAATTTATTGGAAAATTCAATCTTTTAAAATCCAGTTGAACACAATTTTTTAAAGGTACAGATATTTTCTTCTTCCCATCCAGCCTAATCAACAGTTTGGATTGCAGCTGGTCATTTTAAACCCACAATGAACCATAGGCATTGCACATCATTTTCAGCTCTGATCTCCTCATGTCTATTTCTCTCTTCTAAAAAATCAGAAATAGTCATGTCTGTACGGAAAAGTCATAAAAATAAGCAGAGATATAGAAATATATCTGAACAATAATATTTTAAAATGTGGCAGATTTTAAAAAAAGGCAGAAAGAACTACTGGAGGTTGACAAAAACTTTTTTGTAATTAGAATAAATTATTTGTCTATATTTATTCTTTTTGCAACATATAAAATGATAGAAAATGATAAAGTTTAGTAAGTATCAACTTTTCCCCAAATCTTTTATATTCTGTGATACTCATTGTCATAAGACACAGATATTAAAGGATTTAAAAAAAAAATGCTAATAGCAATGTCTTTGAAATCAGATAACATGCTACAGAAATTGTGCATAATCCTGACTAAAGGAGGTAATAAATATTTTAGAGTAAGACAGAAACATCTCTACATGCATTTTATTTCTATATTTATTATTGAAATCTCAATATGCTTGAACGGCTTCTGAGTCCTTCTGAATACCAAGTACCAAACTAGAAGGATTGTTGATATGGTCTATAATATATTCCCTCCATCACTATCTCCCTGTTGTATATCCCAGGGAGTTTAGCATACCAGGACTGTATATACCATACTGAAATCTGTATGATGTGAGTATAAATACATATATGAATCACTAGGTTCTTTCCTGGCTGCTTGCATTCATTCTTTAATTTATTTGCTATCAAACATAGTCTTAAGGCAAATTCAAACACAACTCCTTGTGACTTTAGGGGTCTTTACTGAGGACTTCAGCTTGTAAACAGTTGAGTTTCATCTCAATTTCTTTTCCCCCTCCACACTGTAGCTCTACTTATATGTATACAAGCCTTTTATCGTGAGAAAATTACTTTGGTGAAGTAAAGGAGCTGGCAAAATTTGCCATGATCATAGATTGTGAATTTTGGAAAGAGAAGGGGATTTCTGTCTGCAGATGCTTCTATCCTAGCAAAGACATAAGCAAATCAAAGAGTTGGAACTTTCTTAGATTATTCTG
>VZTT01038064.1:41375-52299 GCA_013400855.1 Buphagus erythrorhynchus | reverse complement strand
AATTAAGTGATGGAGGCTGCAATCTGCTCCCTAACTTTCACAGCCATCTCCCTGCATCACACACAGAGCAGAGTTTAAAACATTTAGGTGACACTCAGACATGGGATAACACTGGTGGGAAGTCTGAATATTTGAAGTATTAGGGCATTTAGGTTATTCAAATACCTGCTGGAGCAGTATGACACTTAGCATCACACACAGGAGAGGGAGAGTCGCTTTCTATGTGCTTCCATAGCCCTGTCATATTACATTCTGGATTTATTTATGCTGTGAGCCATTTTATTGATTAATAGTGCTGAGAGATTTAACTAGCCACTGAATTATCCTGGCAGGCCAGATCTGAGATGTTTTATTACCCCCTCCCTGCACATACACACCAGCTTCCTGAATAGACTTTGTGAATTATTGAAGGCAGCGTTTTCATGTACTCAGCAAGGTGCTCTGGCAAGGGGCTTCCTGGGTTCCCATGCCATTTTAATATCAAGTGCATTTCAGCTACTGGCAGAGGGCTCTGAGCACTAAAGTCTGTGCTCAGTGTTCAAATCTGTTAGCACTCACATCAAGGATCATTACCTAACCTGCCTGTCAAGCGGTTGATTATATTAAAATGAAGTTTGCCAATAAATAAGAGTCTGCAAATTCACCCAGAGCATTCTGTTTTCAGGCTAATTGGAAGCTATTTTTTGCCAGAACAAGTACTGCTTGTCCATAAATCAGCAGGTTTCATCATGCAGTTCCTTACAAGATGTCTCTGTCCTGGTTGGGAACAGACCCACTCTCACCACCCTCAGCTTCCCTCCAGAGCCACACACACACCTTGGTGTGTGCCATCCATGGGGTCCCCTGTGTCAGTCCTGGTGAAGCCAAGGTTTGTTCAGGGAGGGATATGGACCTCACTTTAGCCTGTGCTCTGGGATCCCCTCCAATGTCCATTCAAGTCAACAGAATCCTCTGCAGCAGCTGCAACACACTCCAGCAGCAGCCCCTGCTTTGGTGGTTTCTGCATGACATACAGGAGAAGCCTTCAGGTTTAAGGACCATCTCTTTTCTCTAGGACAGAGCTGAAATTCCTGGTCAGAAAAAACCCTTCAGCCCAATAAAGTCTTTCCAAAGCAATCCAGGTGGACAGTGAATTCACTTTTGTCACCTTTGGCATCCCTATCCTTCTCAAAAGCAGCCTTGAGACAAGAATCACCAATGAAATCTACAATTATTACAAGACTGCAGTGACTTCCCAGAGAAACCTGTATCTGTCCTGCTATGAATCAGAGGCCTGGTTGTTTTTCCTTCTCTGAGAAGTGCCTATTTAAGAGCAGTTTTAACCCCCTTTCACTGCTGGATTCTGGCAAAGAGCCCCAGCAGAATGCAGGCTTATACAGCAATAATTTTTTCCCCTCTGTCATGAACCTGGGAGGTCAAGGACATGCACCAGTTTAAAAATAGGATTCTCAGTCATTTTCTTTGCAGCTGGGCTCTTTCTGGAGTTTGGTGCATCAGCACTGCTGCCCCAGGAGAAGGGAGGCACAGCCAGGTGCACTTTGCTCGTGGGAACAGCTCATTTGGGATTCCTAACTGCTTCCAGCAAGCTTCCAGCTTTGCCTTGGGAAGGGATTGTTAATAAACTTTCCTCTTTATGACTAACTGGCTTGGAGGTGTCTCTGTTTTCAAGCAGATCAGTAGCACATACAATTTTAAGTAGGCATTGTTCCAGCCAGGGTCTTACTCATCCAGTATAAAGCCTGGGCAGAAATGATAGCTTCCTTTATTTACAGATGTGTAAATAACAGTGAGGAATGGCCACAGGAGATAGGACGAGGCAGAAGAAGCTTCAGCAGGCAAGAAGGAGATCTCTCCCCCTACTGATGGGTTCAGGAGGGGACCAGGCTGCCCAGATCACTGCTAGAGCCTCCCTGGAACAGGTTGGGCAAACATCTGGCAGAGTGACACAGTCATGGACAAACTGTGTCCTTGGATAAGCAAATTGTGTCACGCCCAGCTCTCTCCCCTGTTCTGTGGCTTGTTTTCAGTGTTTTGGTTTTGGGCAGATGCTGAAAGTTTCCCTAAAAGCCCAGGATGAGGAATTACTCCAAAAACAGGCCTTGAAAGTTATCATGCTAGTCATACCACTCCTATGGATGCACAGAAAGATCACTTGAAAAAAGAAAAACTCAGACTCTTCCTCTGGATCTGTTATCAGTTTTCTCAACTGACAAGGACAGGCTGCTCACAGGAACATGAAAAGCAGCACAGAAGATCCCTGCAGCAAGGCTGGACACTGCTGGGTGCAGCAGCTGGGATCTGTCCCCATGTTGCAACACTCCAAAGCAATGATTCCTTGTCTTCGTGTATTTCTAGGAAACCAGACAGACCATTCTCCCACATGAAAGCCTGCAGCAGTTAGTGGCATGCAAGAAGAGCTCTCAGTGGAGCATGAGAAAGACTTCTTTTGTGTTTAGTGCTTTCAAACACATTAAAAAGATTTAAAAATATATATATATTAAAAAAAACCAACTGCTCTGCTAAGACATCAATCCCACCCATGTCTATACTCTAGCATTTATAACCCCACAGCAAAGGAAGACCTAAGGGGAAGGCGATAAATTATTTGTAATCTGATATCTGATTTTTATTTATTTTATTTTTTTAAAATTTTTTTCCTTTGGTGCATACCTGAGCTCTCTGGTCCACAAATTCACAGAGCAATTTCCCAGAAATGCAGTTTAGGTGAAGCACTTATCTGGGACTGAAGGTCTCTAGCTATTGAGTTCTTGCCTGACAAATCATAGATGCATTTCTGAGAAGTATTTAAGTATTTCAGTCTCCTAGACTGCTATCTCTCCCTTTCCCTTATCTGTGTAAATGACAAGGCCTTAAAAGACTTAATTTCTCATCATTATTTCTGTACTACTTTGATTTTTGTAGCAAATATGTAATGCAGTAGTGGTTCTGCCCAATTAAAGATCAGAAATGTACACAGCTCAGCATTTGTTTTTTGTCCCTTGTCAAAGGCAACAAGACACCATCACTAATAAAAGCAAATATCTGAATAAAAGCAAGAGAAAAAAGGCCGACCTTGTTTTTTTGAATTCTCTGTCCATCACCAATGCTCTTCCCAGAGCTGGGTACAAGTAATGAGAATTGTTCTGCTAATAAGCCACGTTAACACTAATATTTCCCAGTAGAGGATTCTGGGTTTATTGATGCTCTGCAATGTTACAGGATGCATTTGTGATCCATCCAGGCATTGGGAAGGCACTTGACCAGGCAGTACCAGGCAGCAAGATCATCCAGGACTGTGCTGGCTGTGGTGCTTTCCCATGAGTCATGAATTCATAGTCAAATATTCCATGACTCATGGATTAACCTAACAAAACCCAGAGGGAAGAAAAGTTATTGGGTTATTGGTTGACAAGAGCCTTTTATAATTAACATGGCATAATAAGGAGGATACCAACATCCTCTGACTCGTGAGAAACTCGTCAGGAAGAGTTTTATGCATGCACCTATTAGCAAGGGACCTCAGCTGGGGTTATGTAATTAGGATGGGACACTTTTTGCAGCTTCAAGGCTTGAATAGTAACAGTGTAATCCAGTTACAGAAAGCAGAACCACATGCAACAAGCTATTAACACCACTTGTATTTAATTGCAATTCCCTTCCATTCTAGTGCAAATAAACAAAATCAGACAAATACATGGAAACCAGAGTGGAGCCATAAGTGAACCACAAGATAAAATATGGTAAACAAGGTTATCTGTCTCCTCTTCTGCAAAAAGGTTATGAACTTGCTTAACACTTTAAAAAGAATAGTCTGACCCCACGGACAGGGCATGGAAGAGAGGTTTTGAACACACATTTCTAAAGTCCTGCGTGCATTTGTGCTCCCTGCTTTGCAATGAATTTCCTGGGAAGCTCTGGGCACCTCAGACTTCCCTAACTCCTCTGTCCCTCTGTAAAATTAGTCGAACTGCAGAGTAGACAGGATTAAATATAATAAGTATTGTGGGGCCAGTGATCAGCTGCAGTAACAGAGGCCATAGGAAAGCCTGGGATCATGCTAGTCAAAGATATAAATTTCTGAGGAACACAGAGGAACTGGTATTGGAAAATTTTTCCACTGAGGGATTTATAGGAGATAGAAAATGCCCCACAATTTTAATCTGGCATTCAGTCTCGGCCTGATCCTTCCCATATCCAGGACCCTAAAGGCCTGTTTGAGTTCTCTTGTGTAGACACAATATTACAGACCTAAGCCTGGGGAGCAATGTAGTATATTTTCCATTCAAAGCATAACAGTCAGTTTGGTTTAAATAAGATATTGTATCATTTCAGCAATACTGATTGTATGTTTAAGATTTTTCTCCTTCAGAAGCTATATATGATGGATAAAGATGGAAAACCAAAAAGCAAAAGAATAGAGTTTAAATGGCAGCTATGGGAAGGAGAGGAACACTGGAACTATTTGTTTTAAGAAAACTTGTTTATTTTTAGTGACATTATCCTGTGGCTCACAAGACTAGGCTTTGAGCTTGGCACAACTTGCTATAGATTTCAGATTTTACATTGATAATCAGATTTCTCTGTCAACAGTCCTAATATTTTAAACTAATATAATATCTTTCATTAAAAACTCCAAGTGCTTCATCATCCTCAGGCTGTATGTTTTCAGACCTTACTCAACCATTCTCAATTTACTGTAGCACCCATAGAGGAGTTTGGGGCCTCCCTCAGCCAGATGAAAAATCTCTAATTACACTGACTCGAGCCAGCAGAGGAGCTGGCTAATGCCAGCCAACATGCTTGGGAGGAGAATCAACTTGAAAGACACGTGTAATCATTGTGACATCAATTTAATGTGTCACAGGACATGAAAATGAGGTCATGATAAAGAAGAAATCTGCTGATACCTGTGTGAGCACAGCCTGGTGTGTAAGCACAGGAGAGCTGTCTCCTGTGACTCTGACACAGAAAAAGCCATTGGATATGGGGAGGAACAACCAGAGCAAGGTGCACACTCATTCCCTGCCACGCCTGCATGGTCATCCTGATCATCCCAGGGGAGGGAGAGCTGGGAGGAACAGGCCTTTGGAGATGGGAGGCTTAGTTTTTTCTGACAGTGAGCTTCAGAGGAAGGTTCTCCACATTTAAATGAGCACTTAAAGAAATACATATAAAAAGAGACAATATATCAGAAACAATGGAAACACAAACATTGCCAGGCACTGCTAGTCAGCTCTGTCACTGAGGATGAGAACTGCCACCCACAGACCCACCCACGTCGAGCCAACCTGCCTAATTTGATCAGAGAAATTCTTGTGGCTGGATTCCTTTAGAAAGACTATGCACAAATAGGTCCTGGAGCAAATTATACCATTTTAACAACCTAAGTGTGCTCTTATCTGAATCATAGAGGGTCTGCTGTTACACAGCAAATCAAGTGTCCCCCGTGTCATCATTGGGCCAGCTCCCCATGAGCCAGGAGGCACAGCTGTCTGCATCACCCAGGAAATGTCCTGCCTGGCCCTGGCCAGCAGCTTGGCATGGGCCGTGTCAGGGCATCACTGCATCCACAGCACGAATTGCTGAGCATCCCTTCAGCTCCTGAGCAGCACACCACATCCCAGATTTCAGCTGCTCACTCATTGCTTCTCTGTAGCAAAGCTCCAGTGTTAGGCTGTTTCCATACAAATGCCTCCTCGTTGGAGTGCCACAGGCTGCAAGTGGGGATGAAGAACCACTGGGCTGGGGGACAAGGCTGCCAGAATCCCTGCCTGAGAGCTTATTAAATGAGAGGGGAGGGAAGATGAAAAATTTCGGGAGAACATAAGTAATGAAAATGTGTTTCAGGTTCACAATCAGCAATGATTTAAGGCAGTGTTAAACCTATTCTGTAACTCCATAAAGTGACCAGCTTATACATTCTGCTTCTTTTTCCATCTGCATCTTTTTCCCATTACCCCAAAAAAAAAACAAAAATACCCACAAGGATCAAGGCCTCTTTGCTGTTTGCCCTCTAATTTCACTGAAGAGTAATAAACTTTATCATGCACTTGGCTGTAACAGTTTTGCTGTGTACATGTATTTTCCAGAAAATTTCCAACAGAATTCCTTGTACTGATTGCAAGAACTGTTATCAATCAACTGGTTTTAAATAGTGATGCACACATAGCCTTGGCAAAGGGTTTGAGGTCTATATTAAATTTATCTTGAAAAATAAATATGTTTAGCAAAATTCTCTCCTTGTACCCTTGACCTCTCCCAACTGCCAGTAATGAAGACTCAAGGGCAATAAAGGATTTATCCCTCTGCTACCTACTCCTCAAAGGTGTCAGTCAGTGAAGATTAGGGTCAGGCTGTGGTCATAAATTGAGTTTAGGCAGTTCTAATGTGGACAATATAGATTCTATCCACCTTCTACTCTCTGCCTAGAATATCTACATACTTTATTACAGCCCAGGCAGGCGTAACTGGCAGGTGCCAGCCTGAGCCCAGAAGCAAAACCGGACAGAGCACTTAGAGAAACAGGCTACTGGGAGGTTCCTCAGCTCTTATGTGATCTCAGAAGTGACCTAAGAAGGAATGAGCTTAAAGAGTCTGCCAAAATGGATCCCTCTTGGAAACAGCAGCTGAAGCAGATTCAAACAGTGCTTCTTTTCTCTGCTATGTGTAATTAATAGGATAAAAAAGGAAGCCAGAAAGATTTCTGACATTATTTTTTTCTGATATTAGTTTTTTTTTTCTGAAACTCCTGTCACTTTTGATAGCTTTTCAGTTGCCCAAAGTCAATTTGATTTAACTTGTTATAATATTAGTACTGTCTGCTGTGTAAAATGAAACAATAAAGATATCATCCAAAGTATAGCACAAAGAGAAGGTAATTATAGGGAGTATTTATGTTTGAAGAGTCAATCCTTAAGGTTTCAGGGCTAATGAATTCCTGGTAAGAAACTTCTGAGTGAGAAAACTCATGGTGGTACCAGCAGGGAACACCAAATTTACTTGAGAAAGCAAAGAGAATTTGTCTGGCATGTTGGCATGTGAAATCCCACAAGGCTGGATTATGCCTTTCCTTCCTTTATCCCGAGTTTTGAACAGGCCCAGTAACACCAGACCAGCTTGTGTCCTGAGCTAGCTCACACCTGGAGCTGTCTCACCATTCTGGTCCTGGATTTACCAAGCACTGAAGCCCAGCAGCTTCCCAGAAGCAGAGATCTGAAGTTCAGGAATTAATTTGTTAGCGAACATCTTCATCCCCTTGGTCAGCTCAGACAAAAAGAGGTTCAGTCCCAAGGAAACTCAGGTCTCCACGTGGCTTTAAGCTTGGAACTTTGCAGAGGAAGTATATTAAGAAATATTTGCCTGCAGACTGACAGCTTGTGTCCCAGGCAGAAGCTCAGAGTGAAAATGCTGCTCTGCATGAAACTGCACAAAGAGACCAGGCACTTCTCATCTGACATAGGGAAGGTCTGACCACTTTTCTCAGGTTTTTTTGTGGTTGGTTTGTTTGTGGGTTTTTGTTTTGGCCTTTGGTGGGGTTTTTTTAAAGGCCATATTTCAATCACACTCGGTCATTTTCCCCCAAGTTAAAACCCAGCTGTTAATTGTAGGTGTTTCATCTTGGTGAGGTTGTGAAGCTGGAGCCAGTGCAGTGGAAACCCCACAGAGCACACAGAGACTCTGCTGCAGCCTGTCATTTATCGCCTGAATGGAAAGAGTAACAGCACAACACAAATATTTGGACTTCTCTTTGTTCCTGGCAGGGCTCTTGAAGCACACACACGAGCAGATTGAGTTTGGTTCTGTGAGGATGGGAGAAGCAAGAGGCAGAGCTGGGTGTGAGCCAAACCCAGCACACAAGAGAGGCAGAGGCTCTCCCAGGGCTGTGCCCAGGTGTGCAGGGCTGGAGCACAGCACAGGCAGTTTTATCACAGCAGGATGAGTGGATTCCTGGAGCCTTATCAGGGTGTACATCAAGGATGGTTGTTGATTATGAAGAACAGCACAGGGCAGAATCTCCCACGGGTAAATCCTCTGTCTGTGGAGCTATGAGCAGAACTGAACCAATCATCAGAAGATATAGATCTTTTGCTCCAGATCTGAGCAAAAATCCAGACCTGGACCTTCTCCAAAACTGCTCCAGCCTTGTTACATCCCAGTTGACCAGAGCAAACCTTTAACCAGATAAACAGCACCTTCAAAACAAGAGCGTTTTTCTGTCCTTATTTCAGAGTGAGGGCAGGACCACTGGAAAGCTCAGCAATTCTGGCTGCACAACCACACAGCTATGATGTCCTGCCACTTTCACATCTGCTACAAAATACACAGCTCTGCTAGAGCCAGCTCATCTTTGGGAGCAGTTACAGAGTGCTCACCTTGTGTTTGGTGCCCTGGAAACTCATGCAAGGTGCTGCCCCACCCTCAAAAGCACAGGAGCAGGAGATCAGAGCCCTCCACCGCCTGCAGAGCAGGAGGCCATGGGCAGACTCGGTTTCACTGATAACACCAGCACAATTTACACAGCCCGTGGAAAAACAAACGGGCTGTTGGTTGATATGCCTGATTCCCTGGCTCATGGCCCAAGGAGGGAAGCTTGGGAGCACTGAGGAAAGGATTCAGAAAACAGGCTTTGAGTCAAACACCCACCAGAGAGGTTTGTGACCAGGGACCAATACTTGCACCAGGACTGAGCTCCTGTGAAGGCACTGTCTCCCCAGCTGGCTGCTTCTCCATTTTCCCTCCTGGTGCTGGATTTCACCAGCAGTCACAAGGGGCTGCTTGTTTCCAGTTTGGAATATGAGTTCCTAGTGACATAACTTGTAATCCATACAAAAGGCAAGATTAGAATTAACTTCTATTATTTCTCATACTGTTCCCCTGCCCTAATCCAGCATTGTTTGCCAAATACTAAACAATACTAACTACTGCATTTAGGCCTTTCTTCTGACATGAAAAAAAAAAAATTGAATCTTCTCTGCAATCATGGCTTCAAGAAGTAAGAAGTGAAGGAAAAAGTCCAATAGCAACTCTCTCTTTGCTGCTTTGCACATAGCAATGGGCTCAACCAGACACAGCAGCTACACAAACTGTTCTTCTGCACTGCTGGGAACACCCAAAATATCTGCCTTCAGAAGTTCAGTGCTGTGTTGGATCCACATTAGAATTATTCTTTAACATTTACCATAGCTCTTCACATCCCTCTGTGGCAGTGTGCTTCAGAGCTGGGTTCAGGCAAGGTAACTGCAGGCAGGGAACAATGCAGCACTTTCTCTCTGCAATCTGCCACTCGGGTACAGCCCCGGAGCTCCCCTGGGCACACCTGCCCTCCCCTGGGCACACCTGCCTGGCCCAGCCCAAACAAAGCCAAGACAGCGTGGGCAGGGACACACTCAGCTCTGCCTGCCAGTGCAGCCTGCTGGCAGCTCTCTGCTTGTTCACCCACACAGACACAGATAAGCAAGTGGGGAGCAGAGTGGAAGTAAAACTCAGCACTGGTGTTTGTAGTGTTAGAGCCCTTCCCATCTTTGGGAGCAAAGCAGCAGGGATACTTCAGAGCTGGTAAAGCAGCCCCTTCAGGTGTTGGTCCAGCCTGTTTCTCTTGGCAGCCTCCTGTAGGGACCAAAGAAAACAGGAATTGCTGAAGGATCAGCATCTCTTGGCAAGCACTTCCCATGTCAGCCTGTAGCAGTCATGGAAGGAGAGACATTACCAGAATGGCTTTGCCCAGGATCTGCAGAGGTGCCAGCTCACACCACTGCAGCCACCTCGTCCTGCCCACACCACAGGCTCTGCCAGGAGAGGGCAGAGCACCGAGCTCTGTGCTTACATAACATGGAGGGAAGGACACCTGCACTGGCTCCCAGCAGGGTGGACAACAGCAAATAAAGAGACAGATGGCCTTTGGCAGGGTGGAAAAAAAGCATCTCACTTTCCTAATGAGAAACAGCTTCTGCTGTGGGCAGTGGAGCAGCACTGGGACCATCCCCCTCTGCACCAGAGTGACACCAGGTCTGCTGCAGATCTCAGGGGACAGTGACAGATGAGTTGTGATGACAGAGCCCAAGTTCTTCCATCACGTCACTGCTACCTTGCGTGACCCAGGGGGTAGGAATAACAGCCAGGCTCCACTACATCATCCTGCCAGAATGAAGCTATTTAGAGACAGGTTCCAAGGGCAGCCATGAGCTTGCTTCCCTGGCAGGCTCACTGGGCAAAGAGCTTTGAGAGGTAGGGCCCATCTATATCCCTGAAGGAGGTGAAGGCCAGTAGGGACATGAATTCCTCCATTCCCATAAAGGCAGGAGGTGCCAAATGTTTGGAATGTGCTTTGTAGAGCAGGATTAGCATGGGTCCTGCAAAGCTCTACTCGCCTGAGCATGGATTTTGCCTAGAGGATTTCTAATCTCACTTGTTTATCCTGGTTGTGCATGATAATAAAAGTGTTCCAAGAGAGATGAAGGAAGTGCATTCCTGATGAGCTGCTCCCTCTCTTCCACTAGAGGACTCAACAGCCTACACAAGGCATTCTTTTTTTTGTGAGGGCTGGGGCTAGGCTTAGGCTGAAGAGAGCACTGGCACTGGAAAAGCCATGTCAAGGCCACCCTGGCAGAGCCCCAGCATTGCTGCTCCTACATCTTTGTGATCTGAACCATAACCTCTGGTGATGGGCTTAGTCTGAGGACAGTCTCTGTGCTGAGGTGGGACTGCTGTGAATGTTTGTTTGAGCAATCCAGAGAACATGGAGCTGGGAATTCCAGGCCATGATCGAACCAGTGCCTTAGGTCTGTTTAGTTTGTGCTTGTGAGAACAGGGATTTGGGCTGGAAAGGAGGTATTGCGAACAAAGGATGGTGTAAATCTGCTCTCTGTGCAGTGAAGGACTGAGGAGCAGGGAAAGGGAATATTTATAAACTATATGAATATTTCAC
>VZTT01038064.1:9308-41338 GCA_013400855.1 Buphagus erythrorhynchus | reverse complement strand
GAGCCACGCGCGACGGGTGGGGGGGGGGGGGAGCAGTGATGTCCATGTTGTCCTACAGAACTGCTTTGGTTATGGGTCAGAGACAGAGAAGGGAAGCTACTTTTTATTTTCTTGCCATTTTTTCCAGACAACAGTGGGACATCATCTTGCCCCTCCCCAAAGCCCTCCAGGCATATGGGAGTAGCTCAGTGCTGGCCCAGTTCTCTGAGAGATAAAAACATTTGAGAGGTTTAAGTTACTAACATTACTAACAACTCTCTTGTCTCTTGATTGCAAAGAGTCAGTCCTACGGACCCAGACTGATGAGACAAAAATGGAATTTCTACATACGGGTCTATCCAAAGAAACAGTTTTAGCTTCCTTGCTTTCAGAGCCCAGCTTCTTGTTCCTATGCAGTTTCTTGTTCCTATGCAAGTGTGATGGTTTGCAGTTCCTGAGCACGAATTTCCCTTGCAAACGCTGCTCATGGGCTCATTTCTGATTTGCAGTAGCGCTGTAAGTCACCAGGTGACACCAGCGAGTCGTTTAAGGCACTGCTCGTGTTGCTCAGGTCCCACCCACAATATTCAATATATCCGAAGATTGCTCCCAGACAAAAGCTGCCAGGACAGAGAGGACTTGGGAGCCTTCACCTCCCCAGGACAGCCTGTACCTGCACCTGGAACACCGGGGCTGCGTGTTTTCCTTCCTACGGAAAAGAGCTGGCATCCTCTTTCTGGATCCCATTGCAGGAATTTCGATTCCACCTCCAAAATTGCGTCTATCCAAGGATTGCTCCCACACAAGAGACGTGGTGCTGGGGAACAGACAGAACTGCCCTGAAATTAAAGGGAACCCCCTGATTTAAGCCCTTAAAATGATGAAAAAGGGTGAGCTTCCTTCAACTTAACCCCTTGAAATGAGGCAAAAGGAGGGGTCTACCTTCACTTAATTCAACCCTCATGCTGTCACATACAGTGCAGTAAACACGCTTCCTCAATATCTGATTATCTTCTGAACAAAACTGTACTGTCAGCATGTATTCCTTATCATCCTTCTCAGTGATAACAGGTTTTAGTTCCTCCAGCAAAATTAAAGCATAGAACTCACGCCAATGACCCCATGGCCTTGAACTTTGAAGCAGAAATGCTTGTAAAACAATAAACATCTACCCCACCTTTCAGAAAAGCATGACTATTAATGTGAAGGAGTTGCAGTGATTCTCTCCCCTTCTATCTTTTCCTTTAGTGGAGATGACCTCTGAAATGGAGCATTTAATTCAACTTGTTTTGCTTCAGCAATTTGCAACAAACCTTTGAACAGCGAGAATCTTGTTTATTTCTGGACACTTGTTTCCATTAAAGGCTTTTCCCAGACTAGCACGAAGACTACCACAATCAGCCATCCTGAATCATCTGGACAAAATATGAAATTCATTGGCTTAGATGTTTCTTTCTTCATTCTCTCCTCCCTCACTGCTCTTTGCAATGCAGGTGAGTGATTTTCAAATATTTTGCTGCTTTTAACTGCAAACTTTTTTGACTTCTCTACTTCAGAATACAGAGCTTGGTAAGAAATTGCTGATACTATCTTTACAAGCTAAAGCAAAGGCACACAGGTCAGCTTTTACCTGCATGGTGTCATTTTCTTCCTCTATAATTTCCAGCAGGTCAGTGGATCTCTTCTGTAAGTAAACAGACAATCTGGAGAATGCAGTAAATATATTTAAAGACAGAAGAAAAACTTTATAGCTTCCCATCTTGAACAAGTGTTTTTACTTCCCTTCTTTGCATTTCCCTGTGCTTGTTCTTCACCACCTACCTTGATCCTTACCTTACTTTTTGCTTGTGTCCTCCCAAATAATCAATCCTCCCTTAGTTACTTTGTCATAATTGGTTCCAATTTTGCAAGATTCATATCCAAATTTGGAATTTCTGATACTTACGTAGATAATCTCAGCATTGCATGGTATTCTTGATATAGATCCCAAGCAGTGTCCTCCTTGCAAGATTCCACTTCCCAAAAGGTCTCCAGTGCTCCCAGCTGTCTGTGCAGCTTGTCCATCTCACTTAATTCCCCTTTAACTGTTCATGAAATCCAGCTATTCTTGACAGTGTTACTGTAATGTCTGTCTTCTTCTCACTGTTTTATTTGTTGAGTAGTTTTCCATGTGATGTCCAGTAATTACTCACAGTCTGTAAGCCAAGAGCCTACTCACCTGTCTGTGTACCCAGGGCTCATAACACTGCCTTGTTAAGGCCAGACTCAAATGAAATGCACAAAACAAAGACATTTCAGTAGCTCTTAATAAACTTGTGTTGGAGCCCATTTCATTGCTGATATTAACTTTCCAAGAGCACTGGCCTTCCATTCTTACTGATTCCCATGTGGGGCTGATGGTGGGGGACCCCTGTTCTGGTATTTTATTCTCAAAAATAAATGTAATTAGTGACACTCACTGAGGAGCTGCTCTGGAGATTTATCTGTCTATTACATGTAAAAATACCCATGGAATTCATGAAATTATGTAGTGGCTGGGAGGTAAATAAGTGTATTTTGCTATTCAAAACCAAGTAACCTTAATGTACAGGTGCTTACAACCTTTGTCTAAATACATTCCTAAACTAACATAACCAGCCTGTTTTATTTACTTACAGCAGTCCTTTGGATGATGTACTTGTGCTTCAGAGAACATCCAGAAGAGTTCAATAACATTCCTGACTCTTTTTTTCTTCCTTTAACAAGGAGCTCAAGACTCTTGTGCACACCGATGTGGGGAGCTGCTTGGTACCTGTTCTTGCCAGGTGACATGCCAGTCCTTGGGGATATGCTGTCCTGATTACAAAGAATTTTGTCTTCAAATTTCTCCATACTCAGGATCTCTTATGGGAGGCAAAGACTTTTTGATTAACAACACAACTTTTACTGCCTCTTCTGTGCTAAAATGCAGGTAAACCATGATTTTATATTCCTCTGCCAATGGGAGGCAAAACTTTATAATCTCACTCTCCAACAATAGGCAATTACCACAAAACAAAACCAGTCTATACAGGAGTGAAAACTTCGTAAAGTTGTTAGAATCCTGAAATGTACAAAATGTAACAAAAATGTACAAAACTTCTGTTCACCCTCACCTTTAAGGATACCTGCTGACTGTATTTCCCCACGGAATTGTTTCTTTTAGGTTGAATTATTGTGTGGTGCAATCATGACTCTGTTCATTCTTCCCTTAACATATTAAAACAGTGACTTTTCAAGAAGAGTTTCCTTTCAGGGCACTTGATTGTCAATATTTCTTTAGCATTTCCCTAAGTGAAAGAAGTTCTTATTTCTTAATCTGAATGAGAAAACAGCAAGACAGAAATGTAGGTAGGACACCTGATGTTGTTCCTGTAAGAGAAAGCTGTGGATCCTAAATGTGTCAGCCTGTATCACACTTAGGTGCATGTGGCACGTGCAGTACGTACAGTACACTGCATTTTGATTACCTCAGTGTTGTGCTGTTATTTCCACAGAAGGTTCTGATTGAGATTTTTGAGTCCTTCCCATCTGGGTAGCAGTACCTGAAAAAGTTTTCAATTCTTTATTCAGAAAACCTTTGGCCAAGGCATTCATTCTGTAGAACACAAATGTGTACTTTGAAGTACCTGCAGAGTTACATAATCATAGCCAAGGCAAATTTCAGTACAGACAAGCACAAGTACTATTTCCTGGCAGGCCCCAGATCCCTCTGATACTTGGAGTAGATATGCAGTCCTGATATATCAGTCTTGAAGGGTCACAGGTGGGGTTATAGCCTAGGACACTGGGCAAGAGCCCTTACTGCCATCAAATGGTTAAATAACAAGCAATGCATTCTGAGTTAACCTTTGCAACAGAAATTCTAGAACAGCATGGAATTACTTTCGTTGCCTACACAGGACTTACCGGGGGAAAAAAAAAACAAATCAGAAATTTGCAATAACTGTGCATCATGGTCATTGTCAGCCACCCTGTAATCGTACTAAAGCTATAACATTATCTTCCTCTTCCTGTTGCCCCTTTGTTGCTGATTTATCTTGTCTCCCTCCCCCAGTAATTAAATAGCAAATTGAAGGTTTGTGGATTGCTGTACATTTGTGCAGTTCACAGCAGAATTCACATTGATGTAATCAGCAGATTTTTCCAGTTTATATTCCCTGCTTACAAGCAAAACAGCCCCAGACTTGAAATGATCCACACATGACACAAGGTTGCTTGTTGAAACACATTCAGAATTTTCCTTCTATCTATGGTGACACTGAAAATTGTTTTCAACATCTACAGGTTCAAGCAGCAAATCATAACCAGTGGCTATGTTGACAAAGATGGAAAAGCCCACTGCATCTCCCCATTGCTTTATGAGACTGGTTTCATCCCTCTTGAAGTTTCTGCAGATGATGGGTTAACATTTCCCTACTCTGGAACTTGGTTATCAGGTGACTTAAATCTACAGCATCCCTCTTCTTCCTATATTATTCCTCCATGCATGCAAGATTGCATAAATCTTTACTTTTGATCAGTTTTTTTCTCCCTTAACAGGCTCAGAAAAGAAAGCCTTGCTGGCCTCATGTTAATTCATCTTTTGAGAGATGAACTTTCACAGCAATTGAGTAGCAGCAGCAGCATTAACTGATAAAAGTCCTGCTTAAAAATGATGCTGACCAAAACAGTTCCCACTTTGTCCCTACTTCTATCCCTTTTTGTCCCCTCTTTAAATAATTGCATTGTGGTGTTGCAATCTAAGCCCTGAAAATATCAGTAAGGCTTGCATTCTCTCAGCTTCAGCTTATTCTTTTCATGTCATGCATCCTGTGCTGTGTAAAACATACCCTGGGGAAATACTGCTAAACCTTGAATAATATAGTAGCACTTTTCCAGGACTATGCAAAGCCAAAATGTCATTAGCCCTCTTTTTCTGCTCTGCAATGCAGTACATCACAGCAAAGTCTCAGATGAAGAAAAATGCACATTGGTAAATGCAACAAAATGGCAATACTATGGCACCCCCAGCACCGGTGGGAATTTAACTCTTAACTGGACACACCAGACACTTGCAGCAACCCACGTCAACATAGAAGTCTGGGGATACCAGGAAACAGGTAAAGTGACCCTTTTCCTACCTGTGCACAAGCATTTATCACACACATAACTTACATGCAGAGCTCTGCACAGCTTGTGATTGCTTTCACTGAGGCCTCAAGAAGAGACCTGCAAGTATAAATAACTGATGACAATAATGTCAGCTTTTCCTCTTCATTTACATATGAGTGCACACATCTAATTTCAATCTCGTGGCAACTGTTCTTTTCCAGCATCCAAAACTGTTTTCTTCCTCTGTCTGACAGGTGACAGTTATTCAGAAAACTGGATGGCTGAATGGAAATACCTTTATACTTTGGCAAGAGAAATCCCCAATACAGGGAAATATTCTTTCATTCCTGTATCTGCTGAGGGAAATTACAGTACATGGGATTTTGGAATGTTGAGAATTATACCCAGCAACTATTCTGATGGGCAAAGGCAAGTGCATCACAACATATAGTTGCAGTAGTAGTAGTAGTAGTAGTAGTAATTGTAATAGTAATAATAATAATAGTAATGGCTACCTTATAAGCTGTTGTCTCCTCTGGCATTCAAAACTGAGACTCAGGCTCCATTTCATGTGAAGAAAATGGGGAGAAAACTGGAAGGTCAAAAGTAAGAAAAATTAACGAGTCAACATAAAGACAGTTTACAAAGTAAAGAGGAGCATGGAGGAAGAATCACAAAGTCTGCCACAAGCAGACTCATGCAGAGTTGGTCACTCAGTAAGGGCTGCTTTGGAAAAACACCCCTGCAGTTTTATTGATGGGCATGATGGTCTAGGGCATGGAATATCCCTTTGGTCACTCTGGTTTGGCTGTCATGGCTGTGTTCCCTCCTGGCTTTCTCCCTGGGGGCTGCATGAGAAACCTTTACACCGTGCCAGCACTACTCAGCAGGAGCTAAAACACTGGTGTGTTATCAGCACTGCAGCCACAGGCCTTCCTTTTCTATTTTGTATGCAGGCTTTTGCATTCCTTCAAATTTTATGCCCATTTCCTTTTATTTCTTTGCATATTTCCCTATGATTTTTGGTGAACTAACTGTGTAAGAGGTCCATGGATATTCCTTCATAATTCTTCCACGTCTGCAGATTTGATGTAGATGGTGTAGACTCTGTGTGTATATAAATGCCACCTCTTTAGTGTTACAACATATTGCCAATAAGTCAGAAGCTTTTTTAACATTTAAGAGTTGCTAGCCAGAGACAAATAACCTTTTCTCCTTCTAGAGGGTTTTTTATTACACTTTGTATATGATAGTTTTTTCATGGGGGAAAAGCAAAGTGGCTTTGGAACATTTCAAGGATTCTGAATGGTTTCTGTAGCCATTAGTGCTGATATTACTGGGATGCTGTTGTAATGTTTTTTTTTTTAAATCCAGATATTCTTCACTCTGGTCTAAATTAAAATACAATGTCAAAAGGCATGAATAGAAAACCTGCCTCTAAAAGGATCCATGTAAGCCAGAATCATGATTACTAAAATGTATTCTGATTATTGTATACTTGCTGCATGCTGTCCTGTCACCTCCTGAATTTGGAAAATTATGCTTTCCCATACCTTTTTGAAGGAAAAAGAAAGCAGTGGGCTTTGCAATGGAATAACTTGAAAGTCAGAAGATGCTTTTTAATTATAATTAGCAATTGAGCCACAGCACTACCATCAAAATAGTGCTTGTATCAGATCTACTTTTTTGTTTCTTTTCTTTTTTTTTTTTTTTTTCTTTTTTTTTTTTCCAGCAACATTCCATCAGTCTGGAGCTCAGAACATGCATTGGCTTGGCACCTTGAGAAAGACTTCAGAAATGACCCAAATGCATGGGCAACTGCAAAATGTATGGAATGGGACAGAAAGGAAGAGTTGCTTCCAAACTTCTTGGAAGAGATTATAGACTGCCCTTGCACCTTGGCACAGGCAAGAGCTGACACTGGCAGATTCCATGTAAGTTATTAATTGATCCCTCTGGCTTATTAACATTACACCCCTGTTCCCTCTCTAAATGCCATTACAAGGAAATTAAGTTATATTTTGATTTGCCCAAGTAGCATATCAAGTGACAGAGGTAAATACAGCTTATCCAGGTAGTATGAATAACAGTGCCTATAGGATAGGAGATGGAAATTACATTCAAATAGGGAATTAAAACAGTAATTCCAATGGTAGACTGAAACCACTCTGTGGAGCTGGGAGCAGGGATTGAAGTGTTTGAAGGTGATATCTCATGCTGTAACAAACTATTTCTGCCTACTTTATCATACTGTGCTGCAAATCCTTCCACTTTGTTCTTCAGACCTCAAGCCCAGAGCTGTAATTCATTATTTCCTTTATCCTGCTTCCTTCCTCCTTCTCAGCTTCACTGTTATCAAGGAGCTGACAAAAGCTAAGAAATCAATTGCCATTTAGTCTACACTTTCACTTACACTGCTGATCTGAGGACCAGATGAGAGTGACTTCCTCTCCAATTTATGATACCAAATGGGGGCATATGTTTATGCATTAAAAAAAAAAAAAAAGTTAGGTAAACCTTGTTACTATTCTGGTTATGAAGCTCCAAACATGATGTGTACAGTTCAAATCTTGTAAAGATAAAAAATAGATCTAGTGCCTCTGTCTAAGAATATAGGATAAACATTTACTCTGTTGTGTCTGTGTTTGTTGCACAGTTGAATCCCCATCTGGCTGCATTTGTTCTTCAAGGTCTGTTGTAACAGACTGCAAAATGTTCAGGTCAGATGTTGCTCCAGACACTTCAGTATTAAATTCACCATTTTTCCTATCATTCCATGCTATGCAACACAGAACCTCAACCAGTTCATGTCAACTTTATACATATGTCAGATACAAAGGGTGGGAACAGAATGTAAGAAAAGAAAGGATAAATTAAGTGTGAACACTGATCTTTTTCAGACAGATTATGGCTGTGACATTGAAAAGGGGAGTGTGTGTACTTACCATCCTGGTGCTGTGCATTGTGTAAGAGCCATCCAAGCCAGGTAAAGAAACATTTTTAAACTG
This sequence comes from Buphagus erythrorhynchus, assembly GCA_013400855.1. Classification (NCBI taxonomy): domain Eukaryota; kingdom Metazoa; phylum Chordata; class Aves; order Passeriformes; family Sturnidae; genus Buphagus; species Buphagus erythrorhynchus. The sequence continues at coordinate 33,239 of VZTT01038064.1, read as the reverse complement.
CATTTTTTTTTATTAATCCTTTCACCTCAGAGACAGCAGCATCACAGAAGTCAGGGGTGAAGTCTAACTGGACATCAGATAAAGCTTGGCAACCAAAATACTTAGCTGTATTCACAAAAAGGCAATAAGTAACCTCTAAATAGAAATGGACCCCACAGAGCTAAATGATGATTTTCTTGCTGCTTTTCTCAACCAGTCCCCAGTATGGGGCTGGACAGCAGTGCTGCTATGACTCCACGGGAACCCAAATCCTCACGCACGACTCCACCGGAGGCAGCACACCTGACCGAGGGCATGACTGGGGCTCACCGCCTTTCCTGAAGCCTCCCCGCATACCTGGCTTTTCCCATTGGCTTTATGATGTTATCAGCTTCTATTACTGCTGCCTGTGGGCTGATAATTGTGACTTCTATATGAAAAGGCGGCCCTCTAGTGACTGCAGGACGTACCGCCCGCCCCGAGCTGGTAAGGGCTCCAACATTTCCTGATGGAGATTTTTGGTACAGTCTTGGCTTCTAGAATATTTGTATGTGTGCATATATGAGTTGACAGTGGTGAGGATACAATGTCCTGTGGAAAAATTCCATGGAAGGTCTCTATTGATCTATTACTTATGGAATCTGTATGTGTTTTTTAAATTGTGCAGTAAGATTTTCTGCTGTTGAGCATCTCACTCACCCCTAAACAGCCAAAGCATAGCAGTCAATGTCCACGACTTTATATCATCAGTGTGGACTTTTTCAGAAAAAAAAAAGGTGGTTAGAGATGGTTAATGACAGCTAGGAAGTAGCTAGAAAACCTATAATGATGAGAAATATTCATATCAAATAAGAAAGTTTTACAATTTACAGCGTGTTTGTTTTTCTCCTGCTTGTTTTTAACTCACTGTTCAAGCCTTGCCATATCTCTATTGCTACCACATGTTTTGCCTTCTATGCTGCTGAGATGCTGAGGTGTCCAGCAGGACTTGGCCTTCCATGAAGAAATGCAATGAGGCAGCAATTTTCATCAGGAAAAAAGGAGAAAACTGTAGAGAGCATTGCATTAGGTGGTTAGGGGTCATGAATGAGTGGTTTGGCTGCTTAAAGAAACCCCACCAAAAGTATTGGCAGAAGCAGGGTTTCATACAAATCTGTGAAAGTACAACTTTACTACTTGCTGGCAAGGTGCACTGATTAGTTACTATACAGATTAAAGCATACAAAAGAAGATAAATTAGAAGCAACTTGGAGAAACTTGCATGGAAGCTGGAAATGCAAAAGGAGATAAGGGTGAAAAGGATATGGATGCAAAGATAAGGCAATAGCCCTGTATTCATGTCCAAATCTCCCCATAATATTGCATGTAGCACAGACACACTTCTAGCCTCTTTCCTTTCTTGTGAACTTGAGAACATTAACTTGAGGGGTAACAGGTTGTGATTTTTGCTTGTTCTTAATTCTCATTTTGCTTTTAAACATAGCATCTGCTTTTGGGGATCCTCATTTCCTTACATTTGATGGTCTGAACTTCACCTTCAATGGCCTAGGAGAATACACATTGGTAGAGTCTGATCTCACATCCCTGACAGTGCAAGGGAGGACACAGCAGGCACTCTTTCCCAATGGTAAGTCAATAAGAGAGGAAGCAGAGCTTCTGAGCTTCTGAGCTTGCTTGATTTGCACTTTGCAGCAATCCTCCTGTTGTCTCTAGTCTTCTTTTTTGGCCATTTGTGAACAGTCACCATTCTGAGGATAATCAGAAAGCAGATAACATCTTCAGGAAAAACTTCCCAATCAAAGTTTAATTGCTAGATTTATTGGGTGTGAGTAATGGAAGTGTAAGGTTTTCTCCTGTGTTTAAGAGCTCAAAAAAAATTTATTTCTCTCCATGTCCATTCTCATCAATATAGAAGCATAAGGCCAGTTCTAGAAATCAGCCAACAGGCACAGCTGCCAGCTGGTACATTTTGATAGCATTGTTGTTTTTTTTTTTTATTTGAAGGAACTGGGGCTCAGGGGACAGGCTTGTGTGCAGTGGCCATGCAGGAGAACAACTCTGATGTGATTGAAGTGCGCTACTCTGAGGATTTGAATCTGGAGGTCCTCTTGAACCAGAGGGTTCTCAGCTTCTCTGAACAAACTTGGCTGGACTTGAAAGGTTAGTTACACATATCAGCCTTGTAAGCATTTCTATTCTGATGGAGCCCATGGACAGCTAAAAGTATCTCTAGGTGCATGCATTTCAACTGTCTTTTCAGCATCCTTTTGTGAAGTGTTTTAACAGGTGGCTTCAATGTCCATGTTTTCTATGTCCTCTTTTGTTTGTAGAGCAATGGTTTTCCTTCTCATCCTGTGGACAGTGAATGGAATTAAAAACTGTGTCCTCTACATTCTGCTTTGAGCTTACTGCATCTAATGCAATGAAGCCTACCAAATAAAATGAAATAATAGTGAAATGTAACTAAAATATATACTAAAATATAACTGAATTCCACATTTACATATTGGGAGTTCTCTCAATAGGTCAGATATTATTCCTCTATTCTTCTGCCAAAAAGACTATAAAACGCTGACTTTTTGTCCAACAGGGCTGTGATAATTTGATTAGTCTTTAGGATAATTTGACAAATACTCAGCATACATAAATTTTAACAGTAATCCCCCTATTCAGCAGAATCTTATCACAATTGTAGTGTGAAGGTGTGGCTTCCCTTTAAATGCTTCTCAGAGTGCAGCTCAGAGGAAGGGAGGAAAAACTGTATGAAAAATGGTTAAAAATGATGATTTTAACCAATGCTAAAATACAACAATTTTTCACTACGGATAATTAGCTATTTTGTCCTCTTCCCCTCATTTTTATAGGTCTCTTTCTCTATTCTACACCTGATCAGAACATCACAGTGATGTTCTCTTCTGGGTCTGGAGTGGAAATAAGGGGAAGTGGAGGATTTCTGACCCTGACAATTCTGCTCCCAGAGAAGTTTATGAATCACACACAGGGTCTCTTTGGGGTAATGAATGACAATCCAGAGGATGACTACACCTTCAAGAATAAAACCACCTTGTCAGTTCATGCAAGTCCCCAGCAGGTGTTTGAGTTTGGAGCTAGCTGTAAGTAATTTCTATGGTCTACTATTACATTTTCTTCACAAATTCAAAGCAGCTCATGATTTAAGGACTAGGAAAGGAAATCTGTGCCAAGCAACCAGTACTGGGGGAAGAGAAGGGATTAAGAGAAATATGCCCTCCTCTACCCATGTGGGGAGTGAAAATAGAACTATGATGGAGTGTTCAGCACTTTGTTCCATCAAGAGTCAGACCTCATATTTCACAGCTTGCACTTTCAGAATCCCATCTACTATGGTCAGCTGAACACAGCATCAGCAGACTACAGTGTTACAGAAGTACAGCAAAAGCCAGGGCCAGCTATCTTTTCCCAAAATATTAACAATGTTTTCATCATGTGCCATGCTGACAATATAAAAAATCATTTATTAAATCACAATTTAGTAATTGTCCCTTTAAAGAAGAGGGTGTGGGGGGATGTGTGTAAAAGAATGGCTCCTATCATTTAATGAGTGGTTAAGCTGCTCTATCTAACCTGCAACATTAGATTGGTCAGCATTCCTTCTGACATCAGGTTAGGAGATGGGTCATAATGCAAACATAATGCAAACTACCCTCTGGCTACCAGCTGATCTCTGTATTGAGCACAGTGTAACCATACTCCAGGGTTAAGATCATACTGAGAAGTCTCACTGCTTCAGTCTCAGGAACTTTCTGATATAGCAGAATGAAAAAAAAAAAGAGCAGGACCATGGCAGACATGATGAATTTAGGGACACAGAGTCTCAGGATCTGTGTTGCTTCTAATGGTTGCTTTAGGTAGCTCTGTCTGTTGTCACCATTTTGCTAGGAGGCACATTAAACCATCTTTATGGAAAATCATAGCTACACAATTGTTTGGATCTAATTTTAAGAAAATGATCAAACAGCAGGTTAAATGAACGCCAACTTTGGTGCTAAGTTAAGATGTTGCATGTGAAAAGAAAAATAATCTTGAGCTGGAAGGATGCTGCAAGGCTTCCTCTATCTCTTCCAGCTCTAGCTACATTTCTGTAGATAAACACTTGGATTAGTAGCAGAAGGTGCTCTGTGTTGGCAATGTTACATATAAATCTCTCTTTCTGTCTCCCAAGGGGCTGTTGAAAATGAAACTTCTCTCTTTACTTATGACACGGAGTTCTTACTGAACAGTTTCTTTTATGGGGAAAAGCACAATGCTTCCTTTCTGCCTGTGTTCTCCCCTTATGAAGATCCTGCTGACCCCCTGGTAGAAGAGATGGTCTCACACTGTGGCTCTGACCCATTCTGCAGATTTGATGTCCTGACAACAAGAAGCCTTCAAGTGGGAAAGTCCACAAAACTTTCCCATCAGAATCACAAGCGGCTGGTAGAACATCTAGAGCCAGGTGATACAACATTCCACAAAACATCATTACAGAATTACAGAATATTCTGAGTTGGAAGGGACCCACTGGGATCATCAAGTCCAAACCTTATGTGAATGGCCCATAGGGAGCATCACTACTGTTATTTCTACAGGGCATCTAAAGAGTTAACACTGTTTGAGGAAGCTTTGCTTAACTGTAGGTTCATGCACCTATAAATAACCTGATAGTGGGGAATCATCCTTGTACCAGGAAAACTCTATACTGATAGAATACTTAGGTAAACTCAAAATAAATTTCTTTTCATTTCTTCCACTATAACACCACAGTGTAGAAAGTTTATCTTCATTTTATATGCATTAAGCTGTCTTCCTTGGACTTCGAAATAATTTTTTAAAGTAGCAGGAAGTATTGTCTTTCAGATAGCCTAAAAATCTTTGTTTTTCCATGAGTTGCCACTAAAATGCCATTTGAGTCATTGTAATGGAGATTTGCTGGTCCAAAACCTAAACAGTCTAACCAGATATGTCTCTTTTATTAGTGGTTTCCTGTGGCTGGCTGGATCATCCAACCAATGGAAGAAAGAATGATACTAACTACCTGCAGGGCTCAACCATCAACTTCACCTGCAATGAGGGCTATGAACTCACAGGGTCACAGGAAATAACTTGCCAAGCATCAGGAGCCTGGTCAGGAGACACACCCCAGTGCAGCCCAGTAACAGGTCTGTTGCTTTTTAGATATCACTTGTTGCCACTAAAAAGTCATTATCAAGGACAAGGCAATCTCAGTACACAGTGATGGCCCTTGACAAAAGCAACTTCTCTTACTTGGTAAAACATTGGACATGAGATGTCTGAATTTCTAGAAAGACCATTATTCAAATCTATTTAACAGGTGACTTATGGTGTTTTTGTGCATTTTGGTGGAGGTTAAAAAGTTTTTGTTTTATCAGTGGGTACAGGTACCTGAAGGGTGGGTGAAAAGAGGGTGGAGCCAGGCTTTATTCAGTGGTGCCCAGGAACAAGACCTGAGGCCACAGGCATACTCTGAAACACAGAAACTTCTCTCTGAACATCAGAAACCCCTTTTTTACTGTGATTATGATTGAGCACTGGCACAGCTTGCCCAGAGAAGTTAGAGTCTCCCTCCCTGGAGATATTCAAAAGTTGTCAGGTCATGGTCCTGGGCAACTCACTCTGAGTGGTCCTGCTTGAACAGGGGAGTTGGGCAAAATGACCTCCAGAGGTCCCATCCCACCTCAACCATTCTCTGATTCTGTGATTCAAGAGCAGACACAGCTTACAACTGTTGAACACTTTCACTCTTTTTTTCCTAAAAGATTATGTTATCTCAAAATAGAATTCTATTATTGTATAATAGTAGAAGTATTTTGAATGATGCAATAGTATTTAGTATAAACAACATAGATTTGTTGCCCCTCTTGTGTTACTACTAATAGATTATCAATTAGCCTGGGACTGTTTGGTTTAGTAGCATAGGCTGTCTCTATGATTTACAGAAAATGGCCCAACATTTTCTTTTTATTCATTCACCACATACACTCCAAATGTCCTCAAGATGGCAATATTTCAAAGCACCAGGGTGATGCAAGGCCAGATGGCATGTTGAAGCACTTTTAATGCTGAGTTAATAGTTCCCAAAAGCACTCATCAAATAATTCATACTAACAGATTCTCCATTCTAAAACCCTTCCAAAGAAACGTGGAAAGTGCACTTCACATCAGCAACAGATTCCTGTCATGCTGGCACATTTCATCAGCTTCTGCTGGCCTCTACCAATTTCTTGTACATTTGCAATGCAGTTCTGAACTTAGTAATATTTGTAAGATGAACTGCAGTGAGTTTGGGCAGCAGAAAAATTTGCAAAGGCCAGATCTTAAAAAGGCAGTGGCAAAACATTCTGCCAAGCTGAAAGTTAAGAATATTTTTCCACTGCTGCCATCAACCACATACATACTGGATAAGAGCCAGTCAGTCTCAATAAGCAAAACAGATGCTGACATTTACACTAGCTAAAGAAAAGGGGGACAGAAAGGCAGCCCTGTGAGATGAGAGGAAAGGAGCTGGAAGATATGCAGTGATTGATTGCATTCAGAATGATGGAGACATGACACAGCTTTGTGGATGAGCAAACAAAACCCACAACGTTCTCCAATGCTTTCCTAAAAGATGACAAAGAAAAACAAGGTGTGAAAGAATTCTATTGATCTGATTGCAACAAAAATCTTCCTTACTATTTGATATTTGGTGTTCTAGTTAATTTGCAATGTGAACCAAAATTGATATTTTTTATTAGCCTCAGGAAGTTGGAGTGTGGCAATGCTGTCCACAGCAGCAGGATACTGACAATACCAACAACTGATCAACTCAATACAAAATACAAATTTCTCTGTTCTTTTTTTCTTGCTGCTATGCCGTAATAATGGCATTTATATCTAGCCTTGTTTCTCCTTCTTCCATAAGGTATTCTGCTAGATGTCAGTATTTGTCTGAGAAGGCTATTTTATTGACAGGCCCAGGTCTCTACAGAGAAGAGAGGCAATACAGTTCAAAGTTCCTTTCACTTATACCTAAACTTCTCATATTTTTATAGCATGGGCAGTACTTGCTTTCCACTAAACACATTTCTGCCTCTGGTTTAAGATATAGTTGAAATTCAGTGCCAGTTTTCTTTTATATCTCTATTTGGCTATTTTCTCTATTCTCCAGCCCCCAAGCCTCTTCTCCAGTACAAAAATGCTTACAAAAATATTCTTCCCCTGTTGTCAAAATCTCTTGTTCCTGAGATCAGATTTCTTTACTGTTTTTCTCTTTACACAGCAGAATGCTGCTGTTTCACCAACATCCATTTTATCAAGTCCTGTGACAAAAACCTTCTTGACACCAGAAAAATGTTGACAAAATTAATGGACAGCCCTTCCCAATTTCTGGGTGCCTGAATGGGTGACCACTGACCGAGCCACTGTGATCAGCAGTCACATTTTTACTTTGAGAGTGAACTATTAAACACACACTTTCTCAAATGATTTCTCCTCAGCTAGTCAGGAGCACAGGAGCACAGGGCCCAGCCCTCTGTTATTCTAAGCTTACAGGTGTATTCTTTTACAGTGCTGTATTTGTTTGCACTTGCTGTAGTTTTGTGGCATATCAGATTCAAGCTCTATCTTGCAAATCACCAAGGTTTTTCAGTTGCTATATGCTTACATTTTCCAAAGAGAATAGTTGAAATAAAGGCATGGGGACTAGGAAAATTGGATAGGAAAAGAGGTGGAAACAAGAAAATGTAATGCCAGTTATTTTACAAAATCCATTTCAAAATTTTGAAACTTCAAATACAAATTATGTTGTTGGGCCTGCATGTCGTTGTTTTTGAGTTTTGCTTCCTTGGACTAAAGTTTCCATGGAAATCCTCTGCTAATAATTATTTTGCTATGCTTCTAATTACAATCCCACTGCAAGTCTTGCCAGTACCACAGCAAGCTCTCTTTACAGAATATCACAAAGAGGAAGAACAAAGAAGCCATCCAGAAAAAGCAAAAAGGAGATTCTAGTAAAATTAGATGTAATATCCAGCTAAAAATCGTAAGATAGTGGCAGTATATGCACATACAGTCTTTTTGAGACAGACAATAATTTAGCAATATTAAGGGCAATCTAGTTTTGTTTGTCTTTTGGGTTATTTTCTCTTTTTCTCCCCCCTCCTCTATTCACTTTTTATTTCCTTTTCCAGGCTCAGGCTCTGTGTAAATACTGTTCATTTTGAAAAGCTGTCAGAAATCTCATTAGTCTTCTGTGCTTTTTCCAAACACCAAGATTTCACAATAGAGGCAAATCACTACTGGACTAACCACTTTAGCCAGTGGTGGGTTCTCATCATTTGGCAGAGGGTGGGTGCCTCCCTGTGAAGGATGTGCAAGCCAAACATTAGGTTTTGAGCCTTCTTCAGAAGTTACTGTTCAACACTTGTGAAACAGTTTATGTAACCCATTTCTTTCCTTAAACTTTACTATAAACCAAATTAACAGCTGAATAATCTGTTGTAGGATCACAGAAGTGTCTGTAATGTCACTCTGTGCTAGGCTGTGGTTTGGGCAGGTGTGACAAAGTGATGGAAGGGCTGATAAAAATGCAGCCCTGATGTATTAAGGCTCAGATACAAAATGCAGGAATCATTGTTTCTCCCAGACAGTTCACTCCACATGCTGCATCTCCTAACTTTTGCAAATATTCTTATGTGTCATGGTAATCTGCTTAGTAGAATAAGAAAACAAAATAATAATTTTTATTCAAAATGTGTTTCATATCTGGTTTCTTTCTCTTTTTCAGATGTCCTTGTTAGGCAGTCACAGAATCAAGTTGACACTTTTCCTGTTTTAGTGGGTTCAAACTCTCTGATGCAGTTCAATGTACCCACATCAGAGCAGTCACTTCTCTTTTATGTAGATTATTAAGCAGCAATGGTAGTTCCAAAATTTAATGCCAAAATAGGGGTAATATTTAAAGTAATCAAACCGTGTGGAATAAGGATTGAAAACCATTTCACTTGTTGGGATTGACAGTTCCACATCAATATTGCACATTCACAATGTTGTCTACATATTAACCACTAGCCACCCTTGTGTTATGAAGCTTTTGCAGCCACCTGCCCTACCAGTCAAATGTAGGAATTCTGTGAGTTCCTAATTCTTACCAGTTTCAGAGAATCTGAAAGGATAAAGGCTTGGAAGGGACCTCTGGACATCGTTTAGTCCAATCCCCCTGCCGAGGGAGGCAGTTCCACAAATAAAGAGAACAGAAAAATTAGCACTATACTTACAATTTCCAAAATTTTCATGCGACTGCATTCAAACGGGTATGAAGAAATGTATATCAAAGTCTTCATGTGGTTTTTTTTGTGGTTGGTCTCTGCTTTTCAGCTATCAAACAAGTCATTGTTATTGGCACTGTATTTGGAATAGTCGGTCTTGCAGTCCTGGCACGTCTGGGTTATTTATGCAGAAAGCAGAGGTAAGCCTTCACTGAACTGAAAACTCAAATGAACCTCCTAAAAAAATGGCAACTGTTATGACTTTTTAAGTAATAATTTAATAATGACCACTGGCAACAATCTGCCAGTGTGCTACAGGTAAAAAAAAGTGTACAACTGATGTATACACACTTACCAACTGTGTGTGCAACTGATTGGTGGAGAAAGAGGGCAGCATAGTGAATTAAAATGGTTTTGCCTAGGAATACTGGCAAATTGAAATGGAGATATGGTTGATTTTCTGAACTTTGTTAGCAACTGTTACATTTTTAAGCCTTCACTGTTCCAGGGTCCACAAGAAATAGAATGCCAGATAAAATGGAATCGAAATTGAGTGAATAGAAACAAAATGGGGTCACAGCCCTTGGAAAGAAGACTGTGTGTATGAGGAAGAACCAAATACTTCTGAACTTATCACCAAAAAAAAAAGCACAGTGCCAAGCTAACAGAACACTGCTATTGTTTTTCAGTATTTCATCAACTTAAAAATGCTACATTCACTAGGAATCAGCTCAAAGAAACAAGAATGTGGCATATTATGCTGTGATATTAAAATTTTTGTGTAATGCTACTATATGTTGACCAGTTTTTGCTTTCTATATGTGTCACAAAGGCTAAAAGAAATGTAAGTGTATTTTCCCCCTCAAAATCAGCCTTACAGCTTTATATGGCAGGAGGTTTCTGTATGAGAATGAGATGCATCCACACTGTGTATTGGTAGAGTAGTTAAGGCCTACAAACTGTATTTTGATTCTTCCCCTTTCAGAATAGCAAATTGTTCTCTCTCTGTATGGGTTGCTATTTGATTACACAGCAGTGGTGTAAAGGGGGTACAAGGATGTTTGCCCTATTTCTGTTCCTGACAAAGAAACTTTTATTTTTTTTTAACTGGTGGGGGGGGTGGTTCCTGTTGGTTGCTTCTTAGCAAAGCTGTTCTACCAGTACTAAAATGTCTCACAGCACAGGTAAAGACTTTGTAGAATTTTAGACAATAGCTTGACATTAACACCTTGACACTGTCCTTTGGTATCTTCAGGTAGATGAAAACAAAACAAAACAGAACAAAACAAAAACAAACAAACAACAGAAAAAAACCAGAACAAAACAAAACAACCCAAACAAACCCCAAACCCTATCTTTCTGCACGTGCATTTTCTGAAAGCAACGCTGCTCCTTCTCTTTCTCTTGCGGAGCAGTTGCTGCTGTGTTTGTGTGGGTCGCGCTGTAGGTGTGGGTGTCCCCTCACCTCCCATTCCCCAATGTCCCGGGTCCCTGGGCTCGTGTGGCTGGTCTGTGCTCCTATCTGTGCTCCTGTGTTCTTGTGTGTGTTCTTGTGTGTGTTCCTGTCTGTGTTCCTGTGTTCTGGTGTGTGTTCCTGTCTGTGTTCCTGTCTGTGCTCCTGTCTCTGCTCCTTTGTGCCTGTTTGTGTTCCTGTCTGTGCTCCTGTCTCTGTGCTCCTGTGTTCTTGTGTGTGTTCCTGTCAGTGCTCCTGTCTGTGCTCCTGTCTCTGTGTTTCTGTCAGTGCGCCTGTCTGTGCTCCTGTCTCTGTGTTTCTGTCTGTGCTCCTGTCTGTTCTCCTGTTCGTGTTCCTGTCTGTGCTCCTGTCTCTCTCTGTCACCTGGGGCCGGGACAGTGGCCCCCGCCCGGCCTCAGCTCCGCCCGCCTCAGGACGCGGCCTAGGGGGGACACGGGGGGTTTAGCGGCCCCGCCGCTTTGTGCCAGCGCTCCCTCAGCACGGCTCCGCTGCCCGGTCACTTCTGTGGGCCGGGTGGTGCCTTTTCGCTTGGAGAACGACGCCCTAAATCGCAGCGTGCGGCGCTGGCCCCTCGCCGCCCGCGGAGCCGCTCACGCCAGCGCCCCTCAGAAAGTTTGCGGCGTTCTGTCCCTGTGCCGTGCCCGTCCGTGCCTTTGGCGGCTCCAGGAGAGGAGATCCGGGCTGCACCTGCGCTGTGCCATAGGCTCCGACACCCCAGGGGCAGCCCACGGGCCGGGGGCGTGCTCGGGGCAGGGGCAGCGGCCGGGGCCGGCCGCGCCAGGCCGCGGAGCTGACGGGCTCCTGCCCGACCTCCTCCGCGGGACACTGGCTACGAGGGGAGAGACGAGAGCGAGCCTTGGGTCGCTGCTGGGTCGGATGAGTTTGTTTGTGTGTGTGTTTATGTGTGTTTGTGTGTGTTTATGTGTGCGTGGGGCGAGGCGTCCCGGCCAGCGAGGAGCGCTCCGCGAGGCCAAAGCGCTGCCCCGGGGCGAACGCCGCCAGCCCGGACCTGCCGGTGTCAGAAGTGGAAGCGGCAGCTCTGCGGTCCCGCGCTGCAGCAGGTTGGGATGTCGGTCTCTATCCTTTCCTGTCACATGGCTGGTAATAGGATCCCTCATCTGCCACTCGGCACCTCGCCGGGGCGCACTTACAGGACACATGCTGTAGGGCCTCCGCTTCCCGCACTTTGCGCTCTTCCCGGCCGCCTGCCACCCCCGGAGAGCCGGGGCTGCCGCCTGCGAGCGCGGCGCGGCCCGGCGGCCGCTGCCTATGGAGCCTCCCGCCCTCGCCGCCGTCCTGGCCTTCTCCGGGCTGGCGCTGAGCTGCTGCCGCGAGCCCGTTCTGTCCGGTGAGTGCCGCTCCGCGGGGAGCCGGGAGGGGGGCGCGTTCGGGGCTGCTCCCCGAGCTCCTGGCGGGGCTGAGCGGCGGGGCAGCCTCTCCCCGAGCTCCGCAGCCCCCCGTGGAAGGGCTCTGCCGCCCGGCAGCGCCTCTTGGAGGTCGCGGCGCCGTCCCTTCCTGCTCGGCAGAGCCGTGCCGGGCTCGGGGCTGCCCGTGCCGGCGCTCAGCGGGTGTTTCTGCGTGGAGCTCGTGGGTGTTTGCGTGCGTGCTTGCTGGACTGGGAGCTCGGAAACTCGTAAGAAAGCGTGATGTAAGAGAAAGAGGAGCAGCACGTTTCTCTGTGAAAGTTCGATAGGTCTGTGGAATGGAGGCATTTAAAGGGAGAGGGGCGTGCGATTGTTGGTGTCACTGGGGAAAAACCTGTGGCAGCAGAGCCAGCGATTGAAGGGTGAGCATCCCGCCTGTCCGCAGTGTGCTGCCCCACTTCCCTGCCACACCTGGCCTCCTCTGACCATTCAGGTTCTCCTTCAGCCAAAGAGCCTGAAGCTTCACTTCCTAAGGTGATTTTTCACTTAAAATTTCTCTGCACCCTTTTGTCCTCCCTTTAGTTGTTACTAATGATTTCAGTACTGTGCTTCTCCTCTGGTAAACATTGTCCGTGCTTTGCAAGATCAGAAGTGGCAGTTCCAGATGGTCACAGCCTCACAGCCATCAGATGTGTGGTCCTTCTGGATACATTTTGTGTTTTCTTAATTGCTGTTTCTTCTTACAAAGTAGAGTTTACTGTACTTCTTTTTGAGCACATACTTGCTCAACAAGTTTTTGTAGATGTACCTAATTTGATATGGAAAATACTTGCATAGCCATTTTCAGGGACTAAAAAACCTTTTACGAGAAAAAGTTCTGGTAAACTTTACTTCTTCTCAGACGTAAAACATGAGAGTATTTTCAGATAAGCATTTAGAGAGCTGCCTAGGCAGGGACCATGTCTAAGGGTCTGTTCACAGTACCATTAGGATATGCTTGGTGCACACAATGGATGGATGCTCCTTCCTTTGCTGTAAGGTTTCTGAACAGAACACTCCATGTGTAACGGTGTCTATCACAGAGGGCTGTGTGACAGCAAGTGGAGGATATGGCCCAGTGTGAATGTTTGGCTGTTAAAGGGGACAGAAATGCCTGAGCACAAGCAGCTGGGGCAGGGGGAGGAGGGAAGAATGTATAATGCCTCCAAATGAAGGTGTAGCAAAGGAGAAGGGATCTAGAAAGTACTGCCACCTATGTGTCTTCTGCTAAAGAACCTGGAAACAGTGCAAATACAGCAATTTGTAATTTGTATGGCATGTACAGGATCTGCAGAGCTCCTAATCTGCACGAGGTACACATCAGGATCTTCGTCTTGACCCTTAATCCCACAGAATTGAAATGGGATCAGCTGTATCAGGTTGCACTTGAAACTAGCAGAATTCTGAAATGACAAACATTGGTATTGCTTTTGGAAGGCAGTTTGTCATATGGTGTGTTTTTAATGCCTATTCCTTTTTTTGGTTTTTTAATGCATGCCCTTATAAGCTTAGTGTAAAGTGCAGTCAAAATAAAGACTGTGTCATCATCATTTGCTAAGATAGGAAAGAAACTTCTGGAATTACTGTATGAAAAATTACTCCAGTTGTCAGAAATGAAAGTGAATCAACAACCATTTTTGCACATAGTACTATGCTGCTTTTCACAGAATGTTTCTGCTTCGCCATGTGATGTCTAACAGTTTCTATTAATTCAAACATTGACATTTTTGCATTCAAACCTTGTGGCATTTGTGCTTTCAAACATCAGCCATACATAATTTCTCAAGTGGATCAGAAATAAGAAGTGTGTAAATAGGTTACCTACCATTAAAGCACTGTTTGAATTTGGTGAGTTTTGTGTTACAAGGCCAAAGAAATAGAAATGCCTTCAGCAAATGTTAGTTTTGGTGAACAAATGCTATTTTACATACTCAGTGCAATAAGTTATAATTTCTAGTTTCTGTATTTATAGCATTCATTTAATTTCCCCATCAGAAATGTATGTGGTTATCAATCTCTTTTTCCTTTCTCTGTTTTCTTTCCATTTAGCAATACTGAGTCACCACGTCCTTGGTTTTTTTCCCAGCTGAGTCTTTCCTTTGAGCTGTTATTCCAGCCTTCTCTTAGAAACCTGGTATCTTGTCATCTTATTCTGTCTATGCCTTGGTGATTCAGAGAAGCAGTTCTACTTGATATGCCGTAAGCAAGCCTCATGAAAATACCTTAAAAATCTCTTTTTTTTTTCTTTCTATCTAACTAGGCAGATAGGGGATGAAATAGACATTTCAGCTTATCATGCTTGTACATGCATAGAGCATAACTCAAAATCCAGAGTTGTGTGAATGGATTTAAGCAGGATGGAGCCAAAGAAGTAGGAGGGAGGCAGGGATTACATGCTGCCAGCTGCAAAATTTTCATTTTTGTCATATCACACCATAATAGTTGTGCAATTGACCACTCCCTTCATCCACACAGTGGCTATGGCCCATCCTGATAAAATTGCCAAAGGGATTCAGCCTGCCACACTTGACAAGGGAACAACAGTTTTAAAACTTCACAAAGAAAGAAAACAAATGGGTGTATTAAGGAACAGAAATTCTTATGGGGTCACATCACGCATTCTTACTTCCAGTGATAAAGAATCACAAGGCAAGCAAGTGTATTTGCATCTTGTGGCTGAGGACCAGCCAGCAGCTGCAAGGCTCTGGCTAATATAGCATGTTTGTGTTGTACAAATAAAAAGGAAAAAGGGACAGAATGCATTTAGAAGTAATGGGAACTGTCTCTTGTGCTCATAACCTAACTGGCCTGCTTCCAGCATATTCCAGAAAAGGTCTGGCCAGATGGGTTTTTTTTTAAGAAAAAAAGTGATGAAAAGTGATTAGCTTGACAATTAGAGTCAAAATTTCACAAGGATAGCAAGGTCACATATACGACAGCTCACACACTGCTAGAGAACACAAGTATCAACTCTGCATGTCTGTACATTTCCAGGAATGTACATTTTTACAAGACAGATGCTTCAGTCAAGGTTTGAACAAATCTCAGGTGGCATAATCCAAGTATAATCAGATATTCACTGTGGTTACTCTCTGGCTTGGACTAGCAAAAATGATTGCATTTTGAGGGCTTTCAAAAATTGTAGGTGTATGTGTGTGTGTGTTTGCATGGATATGTAGAATGAGCAGGAAATTTTTAAACTACATGTGGAGTGCCCCCACATTGTAAAGGAAAAAATGATCAGCTAATCAAGTGCCCTCATAGCATGACATCAAAATTTAACTGTCTGATTTAAGAAATGGGGAGTTGTTTTCTAGGAATTTTGAAAATTGCAATTTTAAACAAAGATAATTCTTTCATGATGCTTTAGCTTGTATCAACTGTTCTCATTTGGGGGTTTTTACTGTTACAGCACAGGCACAGAAGCCTGATAGTTTTGGTGAGTGGTTGTATTATATTAGTATGAATTGGAATAGAAAAGTATTGAAATGTAAAAATACTATACTATTTTTTTACTTGGGTAGATCTACATCAGCCTTATACTTCCCAAAAGCATTTATTTTGCATCATAACATCATATGGAATGAGATTTTTCTTTTTCCTGACCACTCATACGATAGTATGACTATCATATGATAGTATGCAAATTAACTTTTGGTTCAGTCGATAAAACTGCATCTTCAAAGAAAACCATTGCAATGCTAAAAATATTTTTAATAATGACCACAGAAGCCATATTTGTGTCTTTCATCTCCTGAAGCTTCTTCTGGTTTTAATCAGTGTTCCCACATGAAGAACTGTGGCAACCTATGATAATAGAATCCCTATTCACATCTCTAGGGAAACAAAAAAGTTCTCATTTGAAGAAGGTGATGTGGTGTTCTGCCCCTTCCACCCCTGGGCCCCTGCCTCTGTCACTGCCGGGGTATCTTGGCATCAGTTAAGTGGTTTCTGTCCTTTCCTCTGTGCGTTACTTTCTCATTGAAGTGTTTCTGCTGTCTAATTATACCCTTTCAATCAAATTAGAGACTGCAGCATCTGGTTAGTGCCTGTAACTGTTGCCATCTGCACCTAGATACAGTGCTTTCATTTAAGGAGGAGTGCTTAAATTGCAATCTCCAGCAAGAACTGGAACAGTTTAGATAGAATGGAAATGACTTAAAACTATTCTTGGAATACTATGCAAGCACATGCATCAGGCAACCCACACTGAGTCATTATCGGACCTGGCACCCTTGGTTTCATACCCTTATATTCTGCTTAAGCACTTTCCTGACTTTCTTAAAGGCCATAGGAAAAACAAGTGAAAACTGAGCAGGCAGTTATACCATGTAAATTCAAAGAACCTTTAATTTTTGGTCCAACCTTACAGAACATTTCATTACACCGCTGTAATGAAACCCAAGATTTAAATAGCAGCCACTTTCATTTATCTTTCATTAATTTGCAGATCTTTAAAAGAAAACCTTGCTTTTTGGTGGGCAGTAGTGGTAGGATAATTTGTGGCTTGGGTAGGCTAGTTTCAGGTTGATAATTGTTATCAGTCTCTCTGGACACTACTCAGTGCTCCAAGTAGCTTCCAAAACATTAAGCAAAGTGGTTTGGTTTTTTTTCCTCTCTGGTGGAATAGGAAGAAGTTTGTCATTCTGAATTTTCAGTCTCAAAAGCTATGTACAGGCCTCAAACTTGGAAAGTACTCTAAGAAGTCATTGAAACCATCCTGAAACCTCCATCCCTTCAGTCTGCAATTTGTAGTGTCTCTAGATAGATGCCTCTGAGAAAATCATTGGAAGCCAGTGCAGACTCTGAAATGTCAGTGATTTATCATCAGTAAAAAAGTCAGGCTATTATAGTCTGCACTACCTTAATTTTTCAAATGATCCTGAAGTGGCGCCCATGTGGAGTGCAGGCAGCCATGCAGTCCTAAAGTAACAAAGGAAAATGATCATTGTAAGGTCCCTACATTGAAGAAGAAACAGACACAGATGGAAAGAATTTCTACAACAGCTGCTGTTTGATCTTCCAAATGTTGATCTGGCTCTAATAAAACTAATTGTGAACCTGTATCACACACTGAGTATTCACTTATAGTGGACAACATCCCTACTCTTGTTTTCTGCTTTTTTTGTTCTAGCAGTTGTCACTCAATACATACTTACCTAGTCTCGGCATTCATTTTAAAAAGTTACTTGCTGTCAACCGTGGCACCTGATGTGTTGAAAACAAAACAGCCCTGACAACAAAGTGCTGTCCATGTTTTCTCACTGAGTCTCATGAACATTAGCCTGAACAGCACCTGTTGGAACCTTTCGTGACTAGAACTACTGCAAAGGTTCTCTGATTAATTATCTCTGATTAATTCTCTTCACAGACATCCCCATGACACAATAGAAGCAGCAGGGTCATTAGGCAGTTAATTGAGTGAAATCATCATGGACACTGATTCTAATCACAGATTCGACATAAGCCTCTACTTCAGACTGTGTCTGAAACCCAGCTGACTAAGATCTTAGAAGTATGAGGTCACACACTTCTAGATTTGAGTGATCACAGCTTTCTTCATGTCCTGTCTGACACCCGAGTGTTTCAGTAGAGGTTTACAGCTGACAGGATAGTTTGAGCCTTGTGTACATGAACAAAATCCATGTGGCAAATCTATCGAGCACGGTGGCACCGATGCCTTCTCAGGGGCTGTCAGCTGTGATGCCCACAAGGTGTCTGTTCATCCCTTTGCCCCTGGGAGAGGACTGGGATACAGTGCAAGTTCTGCCATAGTTCACCATAATCTTACCAAACTTTAAGGAATAAGGCTTGCTGAAATTCATAGAACCAGTATTAATTTTCTTGAGTCACAGTTCTGATGTTACACTCCAAGTGAGGGGCTTCATACCCTGAAGTGTCGTGGAAGTATCACTCAGCCTAAGGCAGATGGATCCAGAGGGTGCCACAACACAAAGACATGGTTGTTGCTGGTTGATTTACTCTTTTCCCCCTCCCTTTTGCATAACCTACCAAAGAGAAATCAAGTGATTTGAGTAAGCTGAAGACTTTCACCAACAGTGTTCAGTCTTTTCTGACTGCATAATGACCTCATCTGAATTAGTTTTGTGCAGACAAATCTAGGTGACCTTTTTTTAAGCTCATCTTTTCACAAGAATTATTGCACCAGTGGTACAAGACGAAAAGTAGGGTGGAGGTTGTAAGCTCCTGTTCTCCAGAATCTCTTAGGACTTGGATTTGAAATAGAGAGGACAGTGGCCTTTCTGCAGACAAAACATGCACCTTCAGCACATTGGGAGTATTAATTTCATGGTGAAATCACTAAGGTAGTGTCTTGGCTGTCATGCAGCAAAATATGATGAAATCACTGTATGTGATAAACAGAAGAATTTAGTTCTTTACTGCCAAGATAGTGAATATGATGACATCTGTACCTATGCTACTAGGAATTCTACAGAAAACTGTACAAAATATATCTCAGCAGATCTCAAAGCTGACTGTTCAAGGTAAAAGAATGTAGGCTTGTGTCCTGGTTTCAGCTGGTATGATTTTCTTCTTAGCTAGTATGGTGCTGTGTTTTGTACTTAGTGTGAGAATAATGTTGATAACACACTGATTTTTTTAGTTGTTGCCAAGTAGTGCTTACTCTAAATCAAGGACTTCTCAGTTTCCCATGCTTAGCCAGTGAGCAGGTGCACAAAAAGCCAAGAGGGAGCATAGCAAGGACAACTGACCTGTTTTTTTTTTAAATGCCAATATTTATTTGGAAATACTGCACTCCCGTGCTATGGCAAAACTGTTATTAATCCTTAACAAAATCCAAATTCCCTGTTACACAAAAGGTTTTGTATTTCATTTGATAACAGCTGCTAAATTCCATGACTTAAAGTTTTCACTTCAGTGTTTCAGGGATAATCAATGATTTTGTGTGGTATCTCACTGCCTCCCCTTTCCACATCCACATCTAAGCCAGGGGAGCTTTGTTACAGCTCAGCTGGCACAGTTGCACCAGATCTCTTGATAGCACAAAGGAACACAGGAGGCACTGATACAGCTACCTATTGTCTTGGGAACAAAAAGCTGCAGTTAAGAGGAATGAAGAGAGATCTGACTCTTCCTTTTTTTCCTAAAGTGCAGTGAAGTTTGAAGAAAATCAGTTAAAAAAAGCTGACATGAAAATGTCAGTCAGTTGCTACTGCAAGTTAAAGCATGGGCCAGTCTTAGCAGATCCTAAAATGGACTGAAGTTAACTTCAGTTTAGTTTGTGTGCCAGACTAAATTCAGGTATTGTAGCATTCCTTACATTTCTGAGTAGATGGAAGTACATACTGCTTTTCATTTAGAAGTGAGAAGCAAAACAAATAAAAATAAAAGCACAAAGCTAATGTAGGTATCTTTTCTGGATGTGCTTATCACTTTTCACAAATTCTTTTTGTTGCATATTGTTTATCTATTTTGATACATTTTCTATCTATTTTGATACATTTTCTCTTTTCTGCCAAATTCATCAGCTTATACTTTTCATCTATAGCCTACAAAAGCTTTTATATTAACTGCAAAGCAAAAGAGGTATTGAAGAAAGTTGCAACACGGTCATGACCTTAAAATGGTTTTTTTTCACGTTTACACAAATATCTGTGATGGCCTGACTACTGGAAACTCAGATTTGCATTTTTAAGCAAATGTATGCAGCCCACCTGTATTGCTAAGGCAGGTAAATTACAGCAAGGAGGAGTATTGACCTGAAGCTTGTTTTTGTTAAATTACACAGCTTTCTGTCCACAGATGATAGCAGAATACATTAATGGCTGTACAGACATCTCTTCTGTGTGCCTTCAGCAACAAAATTTCATTTAACAGAAATCCAAACTTGCCTAGGCATGAAAATGCACAGTGAAAGCACAAAACCATTGTCTTTCATCTGCTCTGTAATAGAACTCTGAAATAATTATTATAATTGTACCATTCTGATATTTGTGAGCCCAGACTAAACTAATTTCAGAGGCATGGTTTTAATATTACATTTTTCCTTCTTCTACACTAGTTCTAAATACAAAAATGATGTACTGTTAATATCAGGATGAAAATGTGGGTGGGTTTTTTTTTTCCTCTTCCAACTGCAGCCACACAGGTCTTTCTAGACTTGTTTTGTAACTTAGATCTCATGAGGGACACCTGAGATCAGCACATACTTCAGAGCACTCTCCCACTCCCTCAGGGCAGTAGAACATCTCTGCAGCTGCAATATGGTTTCTACAGAGAACACTATCAGATGAAACAGGAGGTTTCACAGCCTGTAGTTAGCAGAAAGTATTTGTGAATTTCCCCAGTAATGCTGTCCAGTACAAAGAAATGTTTACAGCAGTTTTAATTCTGTCACAGACTGTTATATTTTAATCCTATTCTTAAATAAATGCAAGGATGATAAATGTTAGCAAGTATTAATTATAAAACGGATGGACTTATTTATGGTAAACTAATTATAATAATTCTTTCTGGAAGATAATCACAGAATGGTTGAGATGAAAGTGACCTTGAAGTCACGTTGTCCAACTGCTGTGCTCAAGCACAGTCACCTAAAGCAGGTTGTCCAGGGCCATGTCCAGGTCATTTTTGAATTTTCTCCAGGGATGGAGATTCTGCAGCCTCACTGGGCAGCTTGTTCCCATGCTCTGCCACACTCACATTGCATAATTGAGTCAAAAATGTTTAGCAATTTCAGCAAAAGTAAAATTGTTCATGCATTTGGATATTTCTTTCATCAGATGTCCAGTGAACGTGTCCATGCCCTTGGCAGGGTGGTTGGATGATCTTTAAGGTCCCTTTCAACCCAAACCATTCTGTGATTTACAAGGCCCAGCAAAGCCAGGCAGCATGAACTTTGTAGTTCAGCTGAGAAGGGACTAATGTATTTAAAGAAATAATTCTCTACTTTGGTTTCTAACTTGCTGAGTATTGGGAGGCTAGGAAAACAAGCATAAATGGGAGAAAATATGAGTGAGGCAGAAGAATACTGATTCATACTTTTTAATCTGAAGGCATAAATTTAGTAGCAAATCACAGTTTTGTGATTATACTCTGCTGAAGGAGGTCCCTTTCTCAAGCATTTCAATCCCTAAGAATTTTTCTAAATCAGAATGTAAATGCTGGTAAGATTCAAGGTTACAGAGTCTTTCACTTTGTAAAGTACAGATAGTCACAACTTTAACTGAAGTGGCATGACATTTTGGTTAATATGCTAATAAGTAGCAGACTGATTATGTCATATGATTTCATTTTTGGAAAATTAACAAGTTACAGAGTCATCCTAATGAGTAAAACACAGGGAACACAGTAAAAAAGTATTATGCTTATTCAGAAATGCATGTTAATTGTGTCAACGTCTCTTCAGACCTGTCTTATACATCGTTTATTAAAGTAATGACATCATAATCTCTTGAATAGAGGTTTGACTGAGAGAAAGCTTAAATCCTAGCCAGCATACAATGCAGGAAACATGGTCTGTTGGATATGGGGTGGAGGGTTAGGGAAGAACAAACACTAAACCTACATACGTTCTTTCTTTTTCCATGTCTCTTTCTTCCCAGAATGCTATACAGCCAATGGGGCTGACTATCGTGGCACTCAGAACCAGACCTCCCAATATGCAGGGAAACCTTGTCTTTTTTGGAATGAGACCTTTGAGCATCCTTACAATACTGTGAAATATCCCAATGGGGAGGGAGGGCTCGGAGAGCATAACTACTGCAGGTAAGAAATACCACATTGCTTTAACATTGCCTGTATACCCAGAGTTACTTTGAGCTGTTGACAGAAAATTAGGAAATGCCCTGTCATGCAGTGAAGAATGTCAGAACCACGGGAATCCAACACTCTTTGGTTTACCCTGAATCTATGAGCACCATTAGTACAATAAATCTTTCAACTCAGCTCCCACACTTTTTTAGCACAGTCCCTATCATGTGTCCAATTTATAAGGTGGCATGGCAGAGAAAGACTATAGATTACTTAAATGAAAATGTGGAAGATTAAAAAAAATGATCCAAATTAGAAGTACAGCAGTGCAGTGAGTGTCTGGAGGAGTCTCTGGATGGTTTTTATCCTCACACACATGCCTGGTTCTGTTACACTCTCCAAGTTTTGTGCTAATGAAAGTTATGTAGTCACTAAAAATTCCAGGTGAGCATCAGTGATTTAGAATTGTTACTTAAATTCAGAAGCTCATTTGTCAGGGGTTACAATACCAGATGTAACCATGGCAGATGCACCTCTTGTTTCCTTGCCTCCTAGAGAACTCCTCCATAACTATGGATAGAACTTAGAACAAAAATAAGAATTTCAGAATTTAGGAGCCAAATCAGAACTTAAGTTCAGAGATGTTTAGGCTCTGCAGGCTTTTTTTCAGCTCTGTGTCTCAGTAGGCATACTAATAGAGAGCTGTGAAAAATATAGTGGCCACTGAATTCCCTCTGATACAAACAGCAGAATCAAGAATGTAATTTTGATTGTTGCTGTGTGGCAATATTCTAGATGGGCCGTATCTACAGGATCTCACTTTTGGCAGTCATCTCTGGCTAATATTTTGGTTAGTACAAAGCAAAACATGTACAAGCTGTGCAAAAACATGCATGAGAAACTGAATGTTTATCCAGATACTCAAAAAACACTTACTTGAGTCTTGCTTTACTTAGCAAATGAGAACTTGGTAAATGTTACAAGGAGCAAGAAGCTATAATCTGATATGTAAACCTGAGAAATTACTTAATTACCAAACAGAGCTTTTTTTACCTGAGTGTGCTAGGTATTAGATTATCCTAATTGAGGTGGACTTTGGCATTTTCTTCCTTATGCTGTATCACTTGGCCTAGGAATATTCTCACAGGTGTATGGAATGACAATCCTAGCTAATGGATGACTTTTAACTTCACATTCTCTTGAAAGAAAGCCTGGAAAGCCACTAAGAGTGCCAGAGTATATCTTTAGCAAGCAAATGTTGTGGAGGCCTGTGATACAGCTGTTTTAGCTCTTCCTCTGACATTCATCTGCTTGATGACAATGGACAAGTTGATCTTCCCTTTTCTCAGGCAGCACATGCCTCACTAGGCTTTTGTGAGGCACAGTACATCACTGTGAGATTTGATTTTAGGGACAACATTTGAATAATCGAATTTTACACTTGAAGTATTAATCAGAAGCATGTTACCTCTCCATGGGTGGTCCTTACTTGGAATATTTTGTTTACTGCAGGGACACCCTGTTAAAATGGAAATGCCTCATAGCGTTCCACTCATTTCAACCATAACAAAATTATGAGGGCTGAAATTTTTGGAGATTTTGAAAGACAGAAAGTTGTTTTGTAACTGCATGCACTTCTGAGGCTCAAGACAAAGATTTCTAAAGACATTCATTATATTTCTCTACATTTTCCTCGCATTTTTAAGGCATTTATATGTAGAGTGCCATTATCATGATTGAATTCCAGACATAAGGTTTCTGTCATGAAGATGTAAACTCAAAAATTCCTGTAACTCTGGAAACAGGGGAAAATGGGTTAGTTTGAGTACAAGCTTCACTTGGTTTTAGTCTTCTACTTTTTTTAGCTACTGGAGGCTCTTGCATTACACCTAAATTCCTAGCATAGCTAGTCTTAGACTTTCCTTGTCCACTACCTCTACTAATCTATTTGAAAGCCTAACTAGCAACATTTTAGTAATCTAAACTGCAGTCAGCTCACCAGTTGTTTTCAGCAGTCTGCTATTTGACCAAAAAACATCCACAGAATTTCTAAAAT